>JANHFX010007930.1:39713-87281 GCA_027560015.1 Chloroceryle amazona | reverse complement strand
TCTCTCCATGCCCTCCTCCTTCCCTCCCCAGCTAAGGCCTCAGCAGCGCCCCATCCTACCCTGGCTGTCACCTTCTGAGGTGTCACCACGCAGCTACTGCATGCAGCCAACTGTGGAGGCCGCTGGGTGTACCTGCCCACCTGCTTTGGGCTGGCACCACCTGTCTGTTTGTGCACCTTGTCGGGCGTCTCCCACTGGGACTGGGCTTGTGCTTTGCTGGTGGGAACGGCAGGCACGGAAGATGCCCATGTTCCTATGGGAAGGCAGGCTGTGGCGCTTATCTCCCTTGAACACCACTTTAAAGGTAGCCGGTGAGGAATGCATGCTCTTTAAAGATCAGTCTTGTAGTATATTTATGAATGCTTTGAAAGGCAAAAGAGCCTTCAACGGGGTTAGTGGGCAAACGAATGTATGTGGCCCTGGGGCCTTGTGCACTCTTTGAGCGTTATGCTTAACGTACCTTTCAGACAAAACCAGAAGGATGAGATAGTCAGTTGTCACATTTCTCTTCCTCCTGTGATTTGCTGCAGAGAGTGGAGTGAAAAATGAAACTCTCGCACTCCAGGCCCCTTTCCAGAGTGTGGACGCATACTTCATCTCGGTATCTTTCCTTGCAGTTGATGTTAATGGAAGTAACCTTTTTCACTGCACGTTTTTCTTGTTCACAGGCTTCTATGTGACCTTGTAGTGAAGTCATAAAAGCTTGAATCTTTGCTATCGCAATCCTTGCCATAGCAACATGCGTCATAGCCGTATAATTATTTATTTAATGGGTTTAATTATGAAAACTGGGAAAGGCACTTATGAAAACTGGATCAGGTAGGAAAAAAAGAAAGGCACTAGTTTTAAAGTTAAAGAAAACACCCAAAACAAAAACCAACCAAAGACGACAAAAATCTACCGCTTTCACAATAACCTGAGACTGGGATAAGTATTAGAGCGTTTGTTTTAATCTACTTTACTTTCTTCCCTGTTTGCCTCTTCCTCCTTTTATTGTTTTTGTTTTTTTTTTTTTTTTTTCTGGTCTGCTGTGCAACAACCATGCAGCTGCTTCAGTGAAATTTTTATTATTTTTTCCCTCCCGTTTGCAGATCTATAAATACACTTCCTTTGTCATGTTACTTCCTAAGAGTTTTTGCCTTCCAGATAGCTTTGCTATTTAAAATTGTTCATCTTTGAATTTCATGCTGTCATATAAAAAATAATTAGAAATGCTAAAAACAAATGCTCACTATTTTTAATCTTCACATTTCAGATTCTTTACAGCTTTCTATCCTTGTGTTCAGAAATCAATTTTGCTGTTGACAAACCTTCTCAGAATGATCTACGGGAATAAAATTTGAAGTCATGAAGAACATAGAGTCTCTACACTCTTAGAGATCAAACTATGTGTTTTTTTACAGTGATGAGTGCTGTGCTCTGCAGGATTTCTTCATATATTATCATCACTGGATACACTAATAGTTAACATGATCTGCACCATCAGTACTGGTAGACTGATTTCTGATTAATAGTTGTTCCTTTTCCTCAATTCATGAGGGAAAAATGAAATGAGACTAATAACTTTATTGATTGTACTTCAAACTTCCTGACATGTTGTGAATCTTCCATTTTAAATCAATCAATACCTTGGTTGCTATAGCAGAAAAATACCTGGATTCCCGGTCTCTGCGACTCTGCCTTCAGGCTGCACTGCAGCCTTGAGTGAAGAGTAGGAGCAAGTGGAGTGGGAGCATCAGAGCAGGTTTTGGCAGTTTAGGATTTTATAGATGTTCTTGCTACAAGTACATTAAAGGCTGGTTGCGAAATACGGCTTGGTGACAGAGCAGTGAATTGTTAATCCAGGATGGGGCTAGAATTTCAAATTTGTGAACTTTTGGCACGGAGGGAAGGGTGGGGTTTTGTAAGGAATTTCATTTGTTGGATTGTGATATAAAATGCAAAGACTTTTAACTGAATAACTCAAAAAATAACTTGGAAGAACTTTTTTGTTGAAGTTATTTCTTGAGTCAGAGCCTTCATTAGTGAATATTCCTGCTCAGGCCTGATGCATGGAAGCAGAATTTCCTCTTTTGTTCTGTGTGTTTGATTTGAGTTTGGTGGGGTGATGTTTTGTGTGTGTGTGTGTGTTGTTTTTGTTGTCTTTCTTGCAACGCTAAAATACGAAACCTTTCCCGTTGGCATCCTGGCTGACTGCTTCTTTGGTAGTCTGTCTCTTGCTGTGTAGGTAGAGGAGACATCCATTCCTCCGCTCTCTGTGGAAAGCTTTCTGGGGTGTAATCAATTGTTTGTTTGGTTTTCTTTCCTGGGAAAATTACTTTTTTTTGCTTTTTATGCCACAGATGCGATGCAGGGCTGTTTATGGGACCTGCAGACTGCTATCAGTATGTTGGGAGGGAAGTCTTGCATTAATTATTCCATCGATGTAGTTTTTTGTTGTACCTTCTTGGCTGCCCGAGAAATTCTCCGTTTTGGAATTGCAGTGCTTATGAGAGTGCCTTAGTCTCGCGAGTCACCTTGCGGTGTCTCTCTTCACGAGAGGAATCCTAGAACGGTTTGTGTTGGAATGGATCTTCAAAGCTCATCTAGTCCAAGTGCCCTGCAGTGAGCAGGGACATCTTTAACTAGAGCAGGTTTCTCAGAACCCCATCAAGTCTGACCTTAAATGTCTTCAGGGAGGGGTCTTCCACCACATCCCTGGGAAACCTGTTCCAGTGTTCCACCACCCTCATGGTAAAGAATTGTCAAAGTACTTCTATGTTTAAAACAGGAGAAACAAACAAACAAAAAACCCCTCAAACTATGTAGTTCTAGAAGTGTGCTGTGGGCTGGTGAACGCTTGCTGGCCCAAATGCTCTGTGATGGGTTTACTGTTTAGCGTGGGGCTGCAGGCCACCTGAGGATCACTCCACTTCTCCTATGGGCTACAGCAGTGAAGCCTCAGAAGTCTGGTTCTGGAGCTCTCTGAGGTTCCAAGGCAGACTTGGTGGTGGTCCAACAAAGCATACTTCTATATTCGTTATTCATCTTTACCTTGCATTGAATCCAAGCATGAATTTAACATTCACACTTTTACTATGTAGTTTTCTCTAGGCCTTCAAAGAAAAAGCCATACCAAGTTAAAAGCACTAATGCAAAGGTATGCAGAAATGTGTACAAACTTGTAATGTGTCTCTCTGCAGCTGTTTTGACTTAAATGAATACTGTCCCTCTTAGTCAAGCATCCAAAACGTGGAGGAAACCTGAAGTGGAAACTCTTCAATTAAAAATAACAGGAGAGCTCCCATTTGAAAGCACTGCACTATATTGTCAAACGGGATAAGCAAGAGCCATCTAAGGTCTTCCCCAGTGTGTTGTGGGTATTGTCACTGTTGCTGAGGAACTCGGGACACCTTGTTGATGCTTGGCTGATATCTCCAGCAGATGCTTCTCTATTAGGTTGAATTTGAGTGCTCAATTTCTTAATTGTGTCTAGTGCAGCTTTTGCATTTGGAAAGGTAGGTGAAGTTCTGACAGTGTCCTATCTTCGTAAGCTTCTCTTGCCTTTTCTGGAGCAAAGTGGTCCTATTCCAAATCTGTCACCACCCAGAGTTTGTTGCTGCTGTGGGAGGATGTGTGTGTATGTTTTTGTTTGTTTGGTTTTGCCTGCAGCAGAAATGTAGCATATCCACAATGCAGCTCTCTGCTGTCTTATTGAGTGTCATAGGAGAAATAGCTTTGTAGAACAAGATATGCAGATGGACAACTTTCTCCACTGTTGCTTATCTTTGCTGGATTCCACTTCTCTTGATTTGATGAATGTTTCTCCTTCAGACAGAAGCTTTTGTTCTTATTTTGGGCTCCAAGTATAGAGACTTGGAGAGTAGCTAGCCGGCAACAGCAAAAAGGCTGTGCTTGAGAGGAGAGCTGGTTTATGGGGATCTTTAGAAGTGAACCTACACCTGGTAAGAAGGGAGTGGCAGGAGTAACTTACACCAAAGAAGACAAACAAAAAAAACCCCAAAAGGAATAGGGGAACTTTGTAATGTTTCAGTCCCTTCTATCTGCCCAGGGCAAGGTCACTGAATTCACTCTTTGCTTCCATAAAACTTTCACGTGGTGTGGGAAACCTTAGTGCTATAATACAGAAACTACAGAAGAAAAACTCTTTCTTCCATTTGATCTTTTTTTTTCCTCTTGACAATTAAACCATATTTCTTCAGAGGAAGATCAGCTGTTCTTTTAATGTCGCAGCAAAACTGTACCACTTAACTGTGTTTTGATGCATAATGTAATCAGCTTGATTGCTTTTTAATATGTTACTCAGACCTACAGTTGCTGTCAGCTGGGCTGAATCTGTTCTCTTGGGAGATTTCAGTAATATGTTCTGGTGGATCACAGCACCTGATGGTAACAGGCTGGGGTTTTTTACGGGCTAAAAACCTGTGTCCCTGGAGTAAATGGTGACCTTACAGGAGAAAGCTGGAGCGAGCTGTACAAGAAGTGCTGGGTTCTTGGTCTTTTCCTGCTTCTGCAGTGGGGAGGGAAGGGTTGAATGGAGTCAGGGCTCTCTGCAGGTTCTGTACCAGGCAGCACAGCTGTCCTTGTGCGTCACAGGCATAAGCGATGCTGGGTATATACCTTGCAGCTTTTTGCCAGCACAGAAGCTGAGTGGGACAGAGTGGCAGCCTGGAAGCTAGTGAGGTATTCCTTCTTGGATATTAGTTGTGCATGACTCATTATGGTTTGATCACTGCAATACCAGTACTAAGCTGTAACAGCTTGAAATGCTGTTCTATTTACTTCGCAAATCACAGTGCCAGGGTGAATTAAGAGACAGGGTTTTCCTTTTTGTTTTGGTCTTGGAAGGCTTTATTGACAGTGTGAGGTGTGGAAATAAGGCATGCATGTAGCTGTGCTCCCCCCTCCCTTCTTCCCCATCTGAGAGTGGTAGCGTATCAGCTTTAATATGAATCTGATCTCACTAAAATACCAGCTAGTAGAATGTGGGGCCTTTTAATGTTAAGCATTCTTGATTAACTGTGAACTAGACAGGTTTGCATAAATAACATTTTTCTCTTTTCTTATTGATATGTGGGTATGTGCAGGTCCTATAAGATACAGGTGCTTCCACTTCTCAATAAAAGGAGGTGTAAAGAAAACAAAGAAAACCTAACAAATCCAAACACAAAACCACACACAAACAAAACTAAGCCCATTAGAAATCTGCAAGTGACGTAGTTAAGAAATTACGTTTGGCACTTCAGTGTTTTTTCTTGCCTTAAGTGTGCTGTTATAACTTAAGCTTTGAGATCTTTGAACAGCAATGTGCCAGTTCTAAATTTCTGTGGCAAGATGCTTGGCTGCAGCTTGACTGAGTTAAAAATGGCCAGTAGCTGTTTTATATATACTGGAGAAGAAGCAAGTTCTGACTTAATGAAGTACTTGTGAAGTGTCCTTAAGGGGAAAAAAAAAAAAAAATTCTGTGTGGGAGTGTGAGGAAGGATTTAAACTGAGACAGTTAGTAATCCCCCCTCCCCTCTTTATAAGGAAAGAAGGCTTTCCAAGTAACAGTGGAGAAAAGTCCAATTAGTGATATTTATTCTTAAAGATAACAGAAAAAATATCAGTCGAAAGAAGGCTAATAACTCGCTTCTTCAGGCTGATCTGCACTGTAATGTGACTTTATCTTGTGTAAAATACAATACTAGTTTCTTACATTCATGTCTGCTTCTCTGGTCTTTCTTCTTCCCCTCTTTTTTTTTTTCCTGTAGAAAACTTCTTGGCGAGGCTATGGATGCAAATTTGACCTTTAAGTTTTTGACTGAACGGCTCATGTATCAGGAAATAGCTCAGAATGTGCAAGATAATTTATTGCAGGAACTTAGTGCATTTTATCACTCCTTGAAAATTTCAAGGCCTTTTAAAAATCTCTCTCTTTAATCTTACCCTTTTCCTTGAAGAAATTCCACTTGTCAAGTGTCCGTGCAAGGTGCTCAATCATGTGGCTGGTGTCCCCGGACAGGTTTACTATAGTGGGGCTGAGGAGGCTGGGTCCAGTGGCCTTCTAAATACCTTGGTGTTTGAGCAGGGGCAGCAGGGAGGAGGGGGGATATCTGTCTGTCTGTTGTTTTTTGTTTTGAACCAAGCTGTGGCCTGTGTTAGGTGGCCCAGCAGGTGCCAGTATCGATAACGCTCCAGTGCTGGTCCCCCATGAGTGAGCAGGTTTCTTGCTTAGCTGCCTCTTGGCAGCTGGGGAGACTGAGCAAAGGGTGCAGTCCCCCTTGCCCCCCTCCATCTTCTCTCACTGTCTGTCCCCTGCCTATTGCTTCTGTGGCTGTATTAATATGGAGCAGCTGAAGTCACTCAGCTGGCAGTGGGCCAGCCTGTGCTGTATGTGCAGCTTCTGTGAAGACCACTCTAGTGCTCAGCGTGGTGATGTGAGTCAGAGATACGGAGAGGGGCAGCGCCGAGGGAAAGGTATGTCTTGTCTTGCTGTCCAGCCGTCTTTGGTGTATCCGAAGCCTGCTCATGCGCTTGACGTTTCCTTTCTTCTCCTTACTAGCCTGCCTTTCTATCCCACTGGGAGAATTTTGCTTTCTTTCTGGTTAGACTAACCGACGCTGGTTTGTAAGCTAATGGTCTGTCTCCATTAAGTCATTAAGCAACTACGTTCACTGATGGAAGTCTTGTTCAACAGACTTGGGGTTTTAAGGTCAGTAGACTATCTCTGTAACAAAGGAGCAGGTGTGCAGCTAATACAAACCAAATAATTTTAAATTGCAGCAGAAGTTCCTTTGCACATCATAGCTACCGGTGCAATGAACAGAAGTAGCAGCTCGGTTTATCTTGAAAGTTTACGTATTTGCCTTTTTCTTTTGCGAAAGTCAAGCTTTGTACCTGAAGTAGTGTAGCGGTTACTAAACTGGTGAAGAAAAGAACATGTGAAAACTGAAGTCATCTTGACGGGGGTTTTGTGTCATAACTTGATAAATCCACTTGATAAACCTAGAATTTGGTAATTCTCTTTGCTTGTAATCTCAGTGACTTTGTACTTGGATGTAAAGAGACTTCAAATGTGCAGTGAAGCACCAACTGGATTTACTACAGCATTTAATATGCTTTTCCTTTAAACAACATTGGTCAACTTTTAGAGAAAGCAGTTCCTCATAATCTTTTTATGAGCTCTTCTCAAGAACTATAATAATAAAAGGGAGAATGTTTGAAAACATACCACAGAAAGCTAACAAAAAAACCCCAATAGGTTATGCTTCCTTAGAACATTTAGCTTGGAGGGAAAAAAAATTCCTGTTGAGGGTTTGCTAACCATCTAGATTCTCATAACTATCTGAACAAACCTAATAAACAATTGGATGTAGTCTGTGCTATTAAAGTAACTTGTTAAAGTTCTGTGATACTGCAGTGATTCATGTTTGAATCTGTGACTAGCAGACAAGGCTGTTGCACAGTATCTTTCTAGTTGCTTTCTAGTGCATTGGAGAGCTCTATCTGGTGAGTGACTCCATGCTTTTTAGAAAAAACCCGTGACAGGCAAAGAGAAAAGGAAAGTGTGTTTTGGAGATGTTCTACACACTGTCTCTCTCCCTGCGAAGAACAGATTATTTTCTTTTCCCCTCTGTGCAGCACCTGTGTTAAAGGAACCGCTGTGAGATAATGTATTGTCCAGAGATACTTGGTGCTCACTCCTCAAGTGAGAAAGGCAAAACTTGGCTGCTGTCGTGCCCCAGGTGCTGGTATTCTCGTATTGGAATTAAACTTAACTTTTGTGTTATTTCTGCTTTTAGGAGTAATTGTACTAACTGCTTTACAGGAGGAACTCTGACTACGCCTTCAAGTTCACCCAACAAATTACATAGCAGTAACACTAATGCAAAAGGATGGGGGGGGGTTTTGGGGTGTGTATGTGGGGTGTTTGCTTGTTTGTTGTTTGGTGGTGTTTGGGGTTTTTTTCGTGCATTTTTGTTTGGATGTATGTATTTATTACTGCAATCTTTTGGATATGTGCTAGTAGGACTGGGGTCTGAGATACTACTGGGTTTGTGTAAATTTATCTTACGCAGTTTTTACTTGTAACTGCCTTTTTTTTCCCTATAAGTCTTGAAAAAAACCACTTTCTTTGGCTACATTTAACTATCAGTTAAAAGCAAAGGAGAATAATTTGAAAAGTGTCTTCTGAGTAGCAGGTCTCTAACAGCCCATATGAAAAATAATTAGGTTTTCTTATTCAAGTGTCAGGGTCTGATAGCTATATAAAATGGGCACATCTGTAGAGAGAAGTGCAATAGTTTCCAGTCTCTTATTTCAATGCAACTTTGTATTTCTTTTTATTAAGAATACAGAAAGACTGAGTATTAAATGTCAAAGCAAAGGGGACTGGGGAGATGGCAAGGCATCTCACCTTTGCAATCTGTCAAACCAGAGAGCATAAAACTGAGTGTTTGAGCTCTCTTGTGGTTTAAACTATTTTCTATGTGCGTGCTTCTTCGTGTGTGTGTGTATATTTTTTTTAATAATAGTTCATAGGAGTACCAGGAGTATTCCTTGTGCTTATTGCAAATAGTCTTCATACTCTTGGCATAAATACCAACCTCATTGCTTCACCCCAGTATGGATTTGTCATCAACAAAAATTCCCATTTATGCTCTGCTTCTATCCATATTTCTTAGATTAGGTATTTGTAGCTCTCACATTATAAATTCCTGTTAAAACACTCATGTAATTCTTATTGAAGTATTTTTTTCTCATTCTTTCATGATCTAAAGACAATGGAAACATGATGCATGACAGGAATTGGTGCCTTCTCTTCAGGAACAAATGCTTTCTTCTCATAATGACTCTGGTCTTTGTTCTATGAACTTGGTTTTATTCTACATGAGGAGCATTAGAATGATGAGATGGGTTCTGTCTTTCCTAATGCATCCCTAGTAAATAAGGTAGATGTGTGTTTCCTAGTCATTCAAGTGAGACAATTGGCTAATACCATGACAACTGCAAAGTATCCAAACGCAAGAGTTGTTACAGTTGGGATTCTGTGTCACCTTTTTGTTGTCACCGTTGACATTCCAAACGAGCAAACCTAAAACTAATCTGACAATTGGAATTTTACCTGATTACTTTTTTTTTAACTTCTGAAAAGCTCAGAACTTACTTTATTCTTGCAGCTACTGTTTTTTGTGCTGCACTGCTGAGTGTCTAAAATTGGACCAAGTTTGTGCTAAAAACAGTAGCCAAATTTTGGAATCCACAGCTGTGGGTGAGATCTCCTTGAAATTGCTGTGCTGCTCTTGGACCTGCAGGTGATAGCAAGAATCATCTTGCCTTCAGAGGATACTTCAGAAAAATTCCTTGTGTGCGATGCAAAAGGGAAAGAACAATGTGTAAAACAGTTGCTTGAATGTTTTTGCATATGTTTTGTCTCGTGAACAGCCATCTATACCTTACAGAATATGTGAAATTTTGTTCAGATTAGTAAAGCTGCTTTTTGGACAATCCAATTGTGGAGCTGTTGGTTGTGCTACGCAGAAGGGGAGAAGGGTTCTAAAAACTCAAATGCCGAAGCCAACTACTTTTTAGCTTGACAAGAAATGTTTTCTGTGTGTGACTTAACTTTGTATGTAACTCTTAGTATTTTTTTGCATTGCATTTTCAACTGACCCCTGAATCAAAGGCAATTACATCAGCTTTAGTCTGATTATTCTTTTTCCTGAATAGTTTGGACAGCATGATCACTTATTCTATAACTTGGTATTCTAATAACAGTGGTAGTAATAAGGGGGTGATGAATTGAGGCAGTCACCAAAAATGGCATTCAGTTTGTTCTGTAAATGACAGTCACAGTGTTCAAGTACACCAAGAGCAGTCATAGTCCAAAAGACACACATCAGTAGCAGCTTAAAATCACAGCTCCCGTCTTGATGGCATCTTTTGTTTTCTTAATGAAAGAAAGTGTCATCAGCATTTTACTGGACCAATCTTATTCATCACCCATTCTTGCAAATTGGTAGCAGAAGACTTCTAAGATTCCTTTGTTGGCTCTGAGATGTAGGACAAAGCTAATTTGCAAGCTTCTTCATTTGAAACTCCTTCATTAGGGACAATGCATAATCATGGCTAAAGACAGTACTTATTATAATAGTGTGTAGTCTGGAGCTGCATCAAATAGTGATTTGTTGCTTAATTCTGCTGGATAATTAGGTTGTTCCAGTAATCACCCTGTCCATGGTTGTCTTGCAAGAACATTTTGGAATACTTCTGTCTGGTTTGTCATATGTGCACTGATAAGTGTCCAAGAAAGGATCAAGTTATAGCTTGAGATGCCTTGATGATGCAAATAGTCACCTTGTTTCTGGACTCCTGCTCCTCAAACAATTCAACTGTTTAATAGTTCCAGAACCATACTACAAAAGTAGGACAGCTCGTAGAGTTCAACTGTTGCATCTTGCAAAATCTTGTAAGGATGAGGGAGAATTTTCTTTATTTTCTTTTACAGAAGATGTATGTGGTCTCCAGCCAAGGCTAACCTTAGGCCTGTGTGACTCTGCAATGTCAAAGCCTACTGTGCAGAATTTAGCCACCTCTTATTTTTTTTTTCTTATACATGCCCAATCATTAGTAGTGTTTTGTTCAGTTTACACAATTATCTTCTGTAGATAAAACAAATTACTTTCTGTAAGTCTAATATAATAAGCATTTACACAATATGGTTTAGCTTAGATGACCCTTAATCACTTGTGATTCAACTTCTTGCATGAGCAAATTTGACAGTATTTATTTTATGGAAAACACAGAAGTGGAACTTGAAAATTAGAGCACATGTTAGCACAACTGCATAATTCAGACAACTGTGCGTCATATTGAGCAACGCCGGGAGGACAGTTGATTGCAGGAAGTCTAAAAATACTCTGTGTAAGTTCACTGCCTCATACACACTTGAAGTGGCTGGAAACTCGAATGTATGCTTGTTAATGTCCTACTGCTTGCAATTCCGGCATTTGAAACAGAGAGGCCCTATGGAAAAAGGAGCGAAGCATTCAGTTTGTGTTTAGAATTATGCGCTCAGGCAGTCAACTGTCTCATCCTGTGCAAAGTGACTACAGTTTCTCTTTCCTTTTGTAAACATCTGGGACTGTGATAATTCTCTAGATCACCTCAGAAAAACAACAGGACGTTACGCTTGCAGGAAATCAATTGTTGTTCTCCTTCTCTTTTCAAAGTACAGGTCTGCAAATGTGCGTGCCCCTGTGCACAGCTCTCAGGAGATTCTTGAAGGATGAGCAAGAGTTGTTTTCTTGATGATCTTAAGAGGTGACTCTGATCAAGTATAAATAAATGCAACTGGCTTTCCCTTTTAAGACAGAATCATGAAGGAAGAGTATCTAAGATACAGCATCATGCAATCTTTAGAGAGTGTTATCCTGTGGATGGCCTTTGAACACTGTGACCCTAGAAGCATGTTCAGTAGCTGGTAAGGTGTGTGCTGCAGTACATCCCTATCCCAAGCAGGAGAGGGCACAAAGCTGGTCCCATGTATGTGGTGCTTTGTACAAACGCACATAATGTATCCCCACTTGCTAATGCCATTTCATCATGTCACTTTTTAATCAGTTTTCCCTCTTCTTGCAGGTCTGTTTCTTTCATGATACTTTGCACCTGGGACATCTTGCCAATACATGTGTCTTGTCTCTCATTTCGTGCATGCAATTTAGTACTTCCCCCTTTCCCACAGAACCCACTCTACTTTATGAAATATTTCAAGTGTGCTTTAAATCAAGTCATGAGACTGCTCTGGTTTGCTTTTTGGCTATAAATTTATATCATAAAAAATCCTATGTAGTTTCAATTCATATGTTAATGAATAACTAGTTGGTAATCTTGGAACAATGGTTGAAATCACTGGCTTACCAAATGTCTGTAATTTATAATTGTAAAATCATGTTGTTTCTGATGTATGCATACCATATCTCTGTATGTAATAATGTATAACAGAAATTAGGGGCAGGAGGCAGAGTCCAAGAGAGATGTTATCCTTTATTTTCAGACCTGAATCTGAACGACAGGGATTAGAAGATATCGCAGGTTGCTTATTAGCAACATCTTAGGTCTAGGGTTTTTTTCTGCTAGAGTTCTGCTGTCTCTGAAGACTTGTCTAGGCCAGCTTTTTATTTTGACTATTAGTAAGACAACGCCCTGGAGCTTGTTCTCTTCAGATGGTCTGTCCCCTGATAATGGTTGTTCACTCCTCATCTGTCTGAGAGAGCTGGTCAGGGAATAGTATCAGTAGAAGTGATCAGGCTTCCTTGCTCTGAGCTGTTCAAATACAGTGTGTTTATTAGTCTAAATATATATGTGTGTGTGTCTGTGTCTCCTCTGTGCTGTTCCTGTAGGTTTTTCAGTCTATTAGGCAGGAACTGCAAGGGCAGGCTGAGATACGCCTTGTTACAGACGTGGTCTTGGCGGTGCCGTACAGCATATGTGTTGAGGTTTGTGGTTCTGAACTGTATCCATTGTAAATCCTGTAGGTGAGGTTTGAAAGCACGCTGGCCTAAGGAGCACCTGCACTTTCCCAGGACAGACTCTTTTAAATATGCAAAATTATAAAAACATCCAAACAACCCCAGTCCCGTACGTCATGTGGTCAAATGTCCATCTCCAGAAGCATTTTCTCATCTTTAAAGTTTTCTGTGGGTGTAAGTTCCAGTACAGCTTCACACTCTGCTTCATCATAATAGAGTCAGAAAGAAATTATTGTCAGGTGGGAAGATATTTCTTAAAACCTTCTTTCAACATTTGTGCCTATTGCAAAGTCTTGGCTAGAAGTGTGGAGCAATCTCTAGGTTCTGACCAACAAGAAATATGTCAGAAATAGCATGGTTTTATAACCCCAAATGATTTGTCAGGCTTTATTATGGTCTTCTGTACAATGCTTGAGATAGTAACTTCTTCATATATGGCAGTAATGGGAAAACTATTTTAACATACTTTTAAAACTGCAGTTCACAAGTCCCTATTTCCTTCTTGTCTTGTGCTGTAAATCAGTTTCTTCCTGTACTTTGGTTGCTGGTGTGTTTGTGCAATTTTTAGCATGCTTATAGAATACCTTGTGCTAGGAAAAAGTATTTTAGGAACTAGGAGATGGAAAGAAAAAAAACAAAGCTGAATTCAGGAATTGCACAAACCCATTTCTTAGTTTCTATCAAAAAGAAGACTTTCTCAGTTTAGTCTTAGTCTGTTCTAAATGATAGGTCACCTGCACAAGTGAATTCTTCCGTGCTGCTCTTCCCCCATTGCAAATTACTAGGAAAAATGAGCAGAAAAGTGTATAGTAACTTGGTATGTTCAATAAATGGGGTGGTTTTTTTTTGTGGGGGTTGTTTTTTGTTTGATTGATTTTTTTATTTTGTTTTCCAGGCCAACATTTTTATTTTCCTTCCTCATCCTCTGAGCACTCCTGGTGATTCACTGGTGTTTTACCATTATACACAATAGTTGGATATCTGTATGATGCTCAGTCTGGGTTTAGTCAGCATTACAGTGTATACGTTTGAGAGTGTGAATAACACAAATAATTGGGGGAAAATTGATAAGTGAGAAACCAAATAAAGTCTGCCCTCTGCTATTAGAAAGGAATTCCTGCATCCTAAATGCAGCTTCCCTAGGCTTTATGGGACTCTTCTACCTGGGTTTAGAGTTACTTTAAATGACTATTTTATAGAATATCAAACAGAGGCTTTAAGCAACTTGAGATGCGTGGTAAAACAAGCTTCATGTGAAGGTGATCTTTTTTTGGGTATTTTTTTTTTTCTACACTGAGAGCAACTCATACTTTGACTTTTCACTTAATTAGCATTTTGGATCCTTATGGAAACTAACCTAATAGCATCAGGGATCTTATTACAGATAGACCAACCAATGAATTTAAGCGGTTTAGGTTGCCTAACATCACCCATTATAGTATTGTCTTAGTTAAATCATGTTTTAACTGGTTTTGCTAATGACTTTTTGTCCTGGATATCTGTTGTAAGCTGACTGTGTGTGAGAAAAGGAGTGAAAATGAGATAATTATGAGTTTGTTTAAAGATGTCCTTCCCTGTCCTCTACCCCTTCTTAAACTTTCAGTAGCAAGGCTGAGACCCTGAGGGGCATTTCGGTAGTTTTCAGCAGGACTTTTTTTGGCGGGGGCTGTGGAAGGCACATCTTGGTTTCAGATGGCTGTTACCAGACTGTTGGAGTATTGTTCAAACTTGGAAACAATATGAAGTGGCTGGGTGGGACAGAATTAAATATTTAAGTCCATTAAAGGTGGAGAAATTTAAAAACAGGCACGCGTGCATTGCTTGTGTTCTGTGCCTCCAGAGACTAAGTTGTTCTTTCTAGGTACATTTCAGTGTTGTGCTAGTGGCAGAATAATAATGCTGCTTTTAATGTTAATATTTGATACTGTAGATGGAGTAAAACTTTAATAAGAGATACATTTCTTTCCTACTCACTTCTTTTTGAAGCTAAATGAAATGCATTTCCATTCTTCTCTCTTGTCTCCTTTCTATCAGCAGTTATTTTAATAGAAGAGTGGAAGAGGCAATGCTGATTTCTATCTAGAGTTTTAACTTTGTGCATTTCTTAAACTATATTAACAGTTTAATCCCTAAATGGCAGGGAATTTTGTATAGTAGCTTGTCTAGCTGTCTTGCAGTTTCAATTGTATTCTCTGTTTGGGGTGTCTCACAGACCATTCAAAATTGATTTGTAAACAGCAAGTCACTTTATTGTTTCCAGAAGGCTTTTGTCCAGTAGATGGTGTTTCAAATGGGAAAAGATTGTGCATTTGTGGCAAAAGATAAAACTTCCAGGCAGTCAACACATGTGATGTTTGACAGTTACTTGATTATTTATATATTCACAGAATTACTGAGATTGGAACTGACTTCTGGAAATGTACTCCAACTCTTGCTCAGTTGGGTTTTGAGTACCTCCAAGGATGGAGATCCCTCTGGGCAACCTGCTGCAGTGTTCAGTTATCCTCCCCATAATAAAAGGGCTTTTCTTATGTTTAGATGGAATATCTTACATTTTGATTTGTGACCATTTCCTCTTATCTCCTTCCTGGGCATAGCTGAGAAGAGTAAGACTCCATTGGCTTTACTGCCACCCACCAGGTATTTATATGCATCTTTTTCTTCTCTAGGCTAAACTGTCCCAGCTCTCAGCCTCTCCTCATATGAAGATGCTCCAGCCCCCTAATTATGTCTCCAACCTTTCCCCAGACCTTCTTCAACATGTCCATATCTCTCTTGCAAGGAGCCCAGAACTGGACCCCCAGCTCCAGAGGGTCTTACACACTGAGCAGAGAGGAAAAATTGCTCCTCTTGATGTGCTGACAATGCTCTGCTCAATTCAGCCCAAGAAGCTCTTTTCCTCCTGGGCCATGAGAGCTCACTGGTGGTTTATGGTCAATTTGTCTCCCATAGCCTTCCCTAGAAAGCTTCCATCCAGCTGGCTGTCCCTCAGCTTGCATTGATACCTGGTATTACTCCTCCTACATGTAGGACTTTGTATTTCCCTTTGCTGAATTTCATGAAGTTCTGAGTGGCCTGTTTTTCCAGCTCACTGAGGTCCTTCTGAGTGCTGGCACAGCAGTCTGGTGTACCAATTGCTCCTGGAAGTTCAGCCACTCTTCAGTCCGCCTTTCTGTCCGTGTAGCCCATATTTCCCTGGATTTTGTCTATGAGGATGTTGTGGGAAGCAGTGCTGAAAGCCCTCCTGAAATCAAGATAATTAAAATTCAGTGCTCACCCATAATCCTCTGAGCCAGTCGTTTTGTCAGGTCGGTCAGGAACGATTTTCCTTTCATAAATCCATGCTGACTACTCTTCTTCATAATCTTGTCCTTCATTTGTTTGGAAGTTTGAGAAATCAAAAGTATTAACTCATATAAAAGTAGCCAAGTCTGGGTGAGAGAATTTGCATGGCCCCATTTTATGTTCTATTCTGGACGATCAGTATGTGTTTGGGTAGCAGGGGTAAATTACTTGTCTCTCTTTTCTTATTCGAAATTGAGAGCTATTGGCCTTCACTTGGGATGTGCAAAGATGATATGCCACAAAAATGTGAACTTATTGAACTGTTTGGATTGAGTATGTTTGGGGGAGAGGGGAAAGGTGGGAAATGTAGATGGTTTTTTAAAATGATGTGTTTTAATTTGGAATGTCAAATGCCACAAGGTTACCTTTCGGTATCTGCTCTCCAAAAAAAGGATTGCTTGGCAAGGCAAGAGTCCTGAGTCAAATCCTGGCTTCAGCTGGGCCAACTGAGTCAGTGCTTTACAAGGTGGTTAATTTTGGTTAACAACATCAAAATGCTGTTTTACCTGAGGTTGCTGTGCAGGCTTTCCCTTTCTACATTCCCATTTTAAATGAGTATCCTGGCAGTGGATTGAGATGCTTTCAAAAGAGTTTGGAGATGCCCAGTTGAGCAAAATGGGCTAATCCAAAGCAGAAAGGTTGTAAAGGCCTAAAGTTACTTCACAGTAGGGGGAGTGTGTGTGGATTTAGTTTGGTCTTGTTTTTCTGCCTTTCTGTTTGGGGTTTTTTATTTTGAGATTCCTCCTCTTTACAGGCTGTGTCAAATTTTAAGTGGTTCTGTATATTTCCAACCTAAATATGAGAAGATTGAGCCTTATATATTCATAGTCCTTTATTTAATTTCCCTTTCCTTCACATTATTGAAAACAGCTAATGGTAAAAGAATACATTAGAGAAGGAGTTTTGGGTTAGGGAGACCTGGTTTAGAGTCCCCAGTCAAGTCTAGAGATGTGTAGCCTTTAAAAAACAAAACAAACAAATGGAACAAACAAACAAAACCCAGACATAAACAAAACAAACAAACAAAAAAACTAGCCAACCAAAAAAACCCCTAATCAAAACAGACACACACAGAAATAACCAATATATTGTGAACTACATGTTACTATCTCTGCTTATGCTTGAGGGGTTTTTCTCTTGGGTTGAATGAAATTCTGCTAGCACTGACACTTGTGTAATTGGTCCTACCTTATCCCACTCTTAGACTTTTCCCAAAGCACTTGAAAGTAGGTTTCAGTTTTTTGCTCGTGATTCTTGTGGATCTTTGGGCAAGCTGCTTAATATCACTTTCTTGAAAACACTGATACTAGAGGGGTTTGGTTTGTTTCTGAGCTCTGTAGTATGGCTAGCTTTCTTAAACTCTGTGTACAGCAACTGGATCCCTGTATTACCTGGGAAGACATCACAACTCAGGGCTATTTTATTCCCTTGCGGCCAAAGAACAAAATGTAGGCTAAGCTGAGTTTTAATATTTAGATTTTTTTTTTTTAGATATAGCCTCATCTGTCCAATACAACATGTTTTATTTGTACACACGTTGTTTTACTTTGGGGTTGGATGCTTCTTGCTTTGGCAAATGAAGGGCTTTATTTACTATAACATTTTTATATGATTAAGAGGAAAGCAGTCAGCGTGCTGTGCTTTGTAAGCTCCATTTGATGATAACTGGGGAAGCTCGTGTTTCAGAAAAAGGCAGCTACTGATAGCCTATGAAGCTTTATGGTTTTTCTATGTGAAGTTTATTATCTGTAAATGTGTAAAAAGCTATATGTAGAATTAATGTTCTCCATAAGGGAGCTGCTGTACTTTGCTGTGATTGAGTGTAGAACCTTTATAAAATTTAAAAATGGAATGTGGCTCGTAACGTGTTGGATAGAAGTGACAGGAGTTTTAGGCCTGGAGCTAGCAATGTTTTCTGTACAGTCATGGTGGTACTTGGTTCACAATTTCTTTTTCTCCTGTGAGGTAGAAACTCTTCCCAGTTTGGTTTCTGTATGTGGCAGTCATCTAGCTGTAGGAGTGATAGCAGAGTAAGCCGATTAGCATGATTGATACTCCATGTCAGGGGACTGGCGTAATGGGCTACCCTTGAGACTGCATTGTGAAACCACACATGGATGAGGTAATCTCATTAGATGATTAAAACCTTCATTGAGTCTACCAGATTGCAAAGCTTTCAGTTGTATTGCTGTTGGGAACTGATGCTAAATAAGTGCAGTGTTCTCCTTGGAGTGATGCTGAAATGGAGATCTTGCTGGGTTTTTCTCCTGGATAAAAGTCACAGCAGCTGGAGGCTGACGAAGGATGTTCCATCTTTCTGTGTTTTAAAGTAAGATTCTGGATGATGGTGTCATTTTCTTTTCAAGTCGGCGTCAGGCTTGTGCTAGTTATGTTGTGCTTTGCTGTTCTTTGTGAAATTCTGTAATATTAGTATTCAAGTGGTCTGTTTCTGCTTTGTGTAACTTCCTGTGTCCCTACAACAAAGGGGGATATCACAGGGTGTCTGACAATTTTGTTTTTATAAAGTAACTGTGTGGTGGTCATGGTTTGTGTTTTTTGCTTTGTTTTTTTCTTTTTTGAAGGTTGCCTTTGTCTTGACCTAGGATGGGGTGTAGTGGAAGTGGCACTCCTTGCCCCCTAGTCTGTCCTGTTTACAGATAGGGTGGCAAGCAGCATGTACTCAGAACTGGTGTTGTACAGAAATCCTCTCTGACTCGGTCATATGCTACTGCTTTTAAGGAGCTCATTGAAAAACACCACATTTTAATTGAGCAGTAGTATGCTTGACTAGTTGTGTACCTGAGCTTTGGTTTTGCTAGCAAGCTAAAATGAAAAAAAACCCAAGGTTTCTAGATCTGGGACTCCAGTTTTAGTGTTTCTGATGCAGGGGTTACTAAAACAGAATTTTGTAAGGTCAAGAGTGGTATTCTGAGGCTGTCAGTAACTCATGGTGCTGTATGGTTGGATTTGTCCATATTAAAGAATAAATGAGTTTCTCTGTTGCAGAGAAGAAACTTGCCTAATTCCATTGCGTGTTGTGAGCAGTTGGGTCTATTTCTGTTGCTTAAAGTACTATCTGACATTAATAAGCACATATGCACATCCAGGGAGACAAAAGCCCAGATACTCTATTGTTTTGGCAAGGGAACCCCGGCAGTGTAATAGTTTATGAACTCTGTTGTCAAATGTGGTTTATTTGTTCAGCAGTTCTGCAAGGAAGTGATTTTTGCCTAAAAGCCACTGAGGATCTGGTGTCAAAAAAAAACCCCAACCCCAAAACAACAACAATAAAAAGCCTTAAAAACAAAACCAAAACCAACCAAACAAAAAAACACACACAAAAAACCCAAACCCCAGAACAACAGTCTGTTCCAGCACATGAAGTGGGGAAATATGCATAGCGTCAGGAGAATTTTTTGTCAGACACATGAAAATAAAATGAAAATACAAACTTGCACAAGTTACTAACCAGTGACAGACAGCAATATTCTGTGAAATGTGATCAGCAGAGCAAGTCCACACCATGTGTTCAGGTTTAATTTTCCTAGTTTAGTAAAAATGACATAAGTTGGTGATAGGAGGCATCTCATCTAATTGACTTCAAAATTCAAGATTATACGGGATATCAGTGATATGCAAATAAGAGGCAGGCCAATAATTTATGTGCAAAATCAAGTTGAATTTTATCAAATATGAAGAAAATAAATGAACTGGCAAGCATTGCAATTTGCTTATTGTATTGTGGTTTGGTGTTGTCCGTCCCGTCCCCCGTTTAATCTGTTCACAAAGCATTATTTTTTGTGTAGTTAAATATTTCCATATAGTAGAATGAAGTGAGTTACTTGACTATTACAGAGCGTGTTACATATCGGCATGGAAATGGTTTTGTTTTCCACTTTCATGAGCTCTCTAAGTGTGCTGGCTGAACTGAAGTATCTCAAGATGTCCTATTCAGAGACTTTGCTCAAGTCATGGTATTTCCTGAGATGTCTGACCACTCAGTTAGCGGTCCTACTTTGCAGTTACTTTGTACTTTATAGGCAAAGCAAGGCCTTGGTACGCAGCTGTATTTTGCCAGCAAAGGATCTGTTCCTCTGAATAGAATTGACTATTATGGACTATTTCTAGCTAAACAAGGCAAGTATTTTGATTATGAAAATAGAAACCTCCGTTGTTGGTATGACTTTAACCCAGCTTAATCTTTGCAGAGTGTCTGCTGTAAACAGAGGAGAGCAAATCATAAATGAGAAATCTCCCAAGACCTTTTTCAAAAGGAATGAGTTACTGGTTTTACTTCTCCATGTTGTTTCCTTCGTTCTGCACATTGGGTCCATGTAAGAAATGGAATGCACAGGACTGGTATCTTGGCCCTGTTGGCTATTAGAACAGATAAGTGACTTCAGATACACCAAGACAAAGTGAAAACTATGGAGATTAATCCAGGATTGTATTTATTACTCTGCTGTTCTTATTTACCAGTTGTAACCCTTTCTGCTTACATAGGCTCATAGTATTATCCAAAAAATCCATAATCTTTGTTGGTTCATATACACTTGCTTTCAATTCTGTGTCTGTAAACTGAGTACTCTGGTAAACAACTGTAAACAAGCTGTCTCAAAACATCTCTCCTTTGATTGAAATGAGGGGAAAAAAATATCTGTACTTAATGTCATTTTTGAGAGAAATGTTGGGTGGAATGGAGATTTGGGGCTGTGGCAGAAGAGCGGGAGGTAAGACTGAACCCTTCTCGTTGGAGATCAAGTGGGAGATCTGGACTACCCCATAAAGTATACTTTGTCCTTATTCTTTATTCATAAAGCAAACAAATAGTTTTCTCTGGGTGAAATTTTGCTGATGGTGATTTGTGCTTTGAGCACTAATATTCCTTTCACTGCCGGAAAGCTATATCCAGTATTTCTTTTGTTTCTTTTGCTTTGAGTCAAGCATGCTGATGGAAACTGCTTGATATATCTGTCTCTGATATTCCTTGGCAAAATAACTCCTGAAAGTTTCATGCAACCAGCTCTTGAGTTGTTTGGTTGTTTTTTGTGAGTTCTTTTTTTAAGAAACCTAGACCTCTTAAAATAGCGTGTTCACAACATATTTTGCTCCAGTGTTGTTCTGTGCTGTGTTCTTCCTTCCTACTCCCTCTCCATAACAGCTTGATGGGTGAACCCGAGCAGCAACTTGTGCTCTACAGCTCGTGTTCTCCCTCTTTGCTGTTTCTTTTGTAATCTGTTTGTTGAGCTGGTTGGTCTGCTTCCAAAAGTGCATGAGCGTGTTTGTACATCTAGCCTAACAATAGTATCATAACACCAATTTGTTTAACCTGGGCTGGAAATAACAATCTAAATATTGTGAATCAAATTTGCTTCTTTACCCTCTTAGCTCCTTTGTGTTGTGTCAGTAAAATCATGGGCAATTCTTTTACGTTTCGTGGGAATTTTTCAATTCTGTTGGTATTATGCAATATCTCTCTTAAATGCTTAGAGAAGTTCAGCTATTTTTTCCTCCAAGCAGCATTGCATGCTGTCATCACCTTGCTTAGGCAGAGGTGTTTAATTTGTATGCCTAGTTCTAGCACACTTTACTGTAGAAAATCATCTATCCCTGCTGCTGTGGGGAGCACATTCATACAGCTCTGTGTGTGTATGTGTGTATATACACACATAGAGCAAACTGTTAAGCTCTTCACCTCTTCTTTTATTGCAGTATTTGAGCAGAGTTGAAAGGTGGAAAGCATACAATTCATACTGGTTATGCTTATTTATTAGTCACAAAGTGACTATCAGCATATTTTGGTTAAGGTGCCACCACTTTGGTATAAGTGCCCTTTATTGTTTGTATATTTTGTCAGTGACTTTGATCACCAAAATAATTTTGCTCTGGATTGAAACAGTTTGTGTGGTGTCCATCAGTAACCGATGTGAGCGGTCTTAGCAGTATTTAGACTTAACGTGCCACAGGGCCTCATGTTTTGAAGTTTATATTTTTGGAGGGGGAAGCAAGGCATGGTTTTGAACCAAAATGAAGTGATACTAAACTTTAAATACTCTTGCTTTATTATCCCATCCTCAAAATCTTTGATCTTTACTGTGCAGTGATGCAACTTTGCTTTAGTAAAATCTGAATTGACTTGCCCAATCTGCTGAAATCTTATTTTCTCTGAAAATTTTTTACAATGGAGGGTAAGATTGGACATTCCTGCCCCTCTGGCATATCAGCCTGTTATCAAAAGGGAGAGTGTATTTGTTTCCATATCGCTCAGTCTTTGGCCTCCCTGGCTATCAAGAAAAACGAGTGCTCTCAAAACATGTAGTATCTTCAGTTAAGTGGCACCTGCCTGATAGAGGGCTGACGGCAGCAGTACAAATAATGTGACGTTAGTAGGTGTCTTGTCTTAGCAGTCGTTGACAGTGAAGACACAATCATTCTACAGCACCGGTTTCTAAAATTACGGTTTGACTTTGTTATTTGGGTCTTACCAGTTTTTCTGTCACGACTCATGTTGTGAATAAGCAGCTTTAGCTCTGCAGCAATCTAGAAGGAAGAGGCTTGCAGCAGAGGCATAACCAATGTGTTCAAATGTGAAGGTCAGCTGAGTATTGTTCCGAGTAGCTGTTCAAATTTTTTTCCTGTGCTTTTGTTAGTCTTTCAGGTCTGGGAGGGAAGGTAGATAATTGGCTGTGCAAGTAGGGAGCCCTCCACTTGGGAGATTTCAGTGTGTGCCTCACATCTGTTTAGCTTTGAGGGTAAGCGAGAGCTTAGGAAACTTGTGTGAGACCTAATGCTGGATGTAGAAATGCTGCTTCTCTGCCAAATCTCCCTTGTTGGAAACAGAACCCTGTGGCCTCCCTTGTATCAGTGCTGGTGAGCAGGCAGGAGGTGCTCAGAGGACCTGTTGTGAGCAGCACCCAGCCTGACTGGCAGCATTCCTCTTGCCGTGCTGAACCCCCCTGACAAGTGGATCCTTGTCACACAACCTAGCACAGGTGGCACTGGAATTCCCTAGGGGAGGAAGGACTTTGGATGCCCCTGTGAGTGGTGGGTAACATGAGGAAACACCTTTTCTTGTTAGTCTGTTTGAAGTTTGCTGCGTTGTTATAGTGATGTATCTTTTTTGTGTGTGTGTATATATCTGTCTGTGTTTAAAAAGAGACTCTACCAGTTGTGTATCTTACTGGGTTTATATAAGTGGTGTTGTGATCTATATTTTTAAGAGTTAAGAAATTTTGTACAAGGTATTAAATATTGTTTCCAATTTCATGCCTCTTGCAGTTGCCCCAAAGCTCTTCCCATTTTAAGGATTTGAAAATGGTCATCTTTAAAAACAATTCACTTTTTCATGGTCATTATGATACATATGTTGAAAAATAATCAGTGTTATAGCAAATCGGGCAGTCGTCATTATTCGTAAATAGCTCCGGGATGGAAGGGGTTAAGTTGCGAGCTCAGACAGTACCTGCTGAGGTAGGTTGTTTTGTTAATTTGAGGTTATCAGCTATTAAAAATATTTTCCAGCTAGTACATGTGTACCTTATAATTCTGTTATATGACAAACAAAATGTAGGAAAACATGTTTTTCCCTTTCCACAATTACATTGTTCCTGAAGTGCTGGCAGTAGCAAGAGCTTTCAGTCAGTAAACAAAGTAGATGCTGTTTAGATGTATAGAGAGCCAATAAATAAAGTAACAGGGCATCCAGTTTGAGTTCCTTTGCTGCCTGTAAATTTAAAGATCAAATGTTTTTATAGTAAGTGAAATACTCACAAGAAGGTGTAAAAAGTGGTTGGATAACGCAGTGCTGCTTTTCGTGTCAAGAGCAAAGCTCAAAAATGTGAAGTACTTTGCAAGCCAGATAAAGTTAAGGGACTCTTACACTTGAATCTGCTCAAAACTACAAAATAAACAATAAAGGTCTGATAGGGTTTAAGTTCTTATAGCAGTGTTGGTGGTTTAATGATAGACGTTTTGTTTCATTTCATCTCTTTTTAATGTTTTTCTCTATTCTGCGATGTGATCTGATAGAAACGAAGACATGAACAATGTCACTGTACTGAGCAAACAGCAGGCTAATTGTTCCCTTTTTATCTGCTGCACAGAGGAGGAGGGGAATAGTTTGTGATGAGATCAGAAATTCTAGGCAGTCTTTATTTTCCATGTTTCTCTTAGTTACTCATCAGAAGGATGCTGTTCTTAAAAAGAACATCAATAACAACAAAAAAAACCCCAAACCTCCAAAAAGATAATTACTTAAAAGAAGAAATTCTTAGCACTAAAAGGTGGAGACGAATGGCCATGTTTAAAATGGCTCGAGTTTCTGGATGTTTCCTGGATTACAAAGGTGATCTTAAAGGGGGCCTTTGCTTCATCGTGTTCTTCATACAAAGCAATGCCTCACATGAGAATTGCATTTTCAGTGCATTTGTTGCCATTGAAATTATTTATCCTTAGATGATACCAGAGATGTTTGTATTCATCGTCTGTCCAGATGCACAAAATAGGACTTCTCTTACGATGCTTAGACAAAGCTTTAGGTGTGGGATGCTTTGAACTGAACTATAAGTGAAACACTGGCCATTTGGTAAAGCAAATGCCCTTTGTTAGGTGGTGAGATGTAGGGAGCTGTTCAGCTGGGAGCTGCAGCACAGCTGTGGTAGCTGGCCTTGGACATTAGGGCTGAGAAACAAGTTCCTCCTTTCATGATAACAGCTACATAAAGATATTCTTTTTCTGTGTTGTTTTTTTGCCATATGATAGTCACAGCAAAAGAATATTGGTGAAAATGACAAGAGCTGTGAAGTTAGGTTTCTCCCAGCAGTTGTTGAAGGCAATGCTTTATTTTTAGAGGAAACCATATAAAGCTTCCTATCTTTTTACTTCAGCTCAGCATACAAACTTCATAACTTCATTCAAGGTGAGTCTGGGAAGAAGCACGATTGTATCTGCCACCTTTTTGTTGTTTTGCCTCTTCTCCCCATCTCCAGTTCCATATGTGCTAACTCCTTTATTTATTTATTAAGAAAGCTTCTTGGACCCTGAGGGCTGGCCATTAATTTTAGGCCATTGTGTGAATTCTAGCTACTTAAAAATAGTTATGGAGCCAACCTTGTTTCCTCTCAGGGTTTATCAGTTGGAAGCATCTTCTTTTTATCCTATGTGCAAGCTAAGACCTCTCTGGATTGATGATTTGATCTGTATAATGGAAAATCTAGGCAGGATATCCTTTCTCTGTTATTTCTTGGTGTGATGGCATCAGGTTATGTCTCAAAATGGGGGAAGGGAAAAGGAGGATCCTATAGCAGACAAAGTGGTTTCAAGGGACTCCTAAACTGCAGGCTTGCAAAGAACCTCCTATTTACTCTCCTTGTTGAACCATTTGTGCTTTAAGCTACAACTTGTCAGCGGTGGCTTCTGCTGTCATGCTCAAGAGCTTGCTTGTGTGCAATATGGTTAGACTCTGACAAAATGGGGTGACTGAGGTTTCCTTGTCAAGAAAAGAGTATTTCTGATGTATTTCCATGAGTAAAATGCCTCTAAAACCAAGCAGCGCCTAATGTGCAATAGAAGTGCAATGGATGCTTGATAAAGTGTGTGCATGGGGTGGCAAACACATTCAAAATTATGTTGGAACATGATACTGATCCTGCGTTTCAGTGCACTTCTAACTATCCACTGAAATACTCCTAACCTGAAATTTTGCTTTGCTTTTACAAGGCAGAGGACATGAGCAGCTGTTGTGATTGTGAAAGAACCTTTGATTTAGTTGTCGTGTGTAAAAAATAAGTAAATGGCTGAGTTTTTATTCCTCCTGCAGTTTCCTTCTGCAGAAATCACCAATTAGC
Organism: Chloroceryle amazona; assembly: GCA_027560015.1. Lineage (NCBI taxonomy): Eukaryota > Metazoa > Chordata > Aves > Coraciiformes > Cerylidae > Chloroceryle > Chloroceryle amazona. The sequence goes on along the minus strand of JANHFX010007930.1, from coordinate 61,579 downwards.
TCTTATACAAGAGGCAAGTCCCTCTCTGAGTTTAGTTCTTTCTGCTCTTATCACTGTGACCTGTTATGTGTTGTGGTGTGACCGCAAAGGAGGAACCCGAGGGCTTTAAAGAGGGATGACAGAGACAGGACGTGATTGTGGGTTTGCAAAGTAATGATCAGCTGGTACTTGGGGTGCATGATGAAAAACGTTAAAACTAATAAATATAAGTGCTTTATTTGCCTATCTGGACCCTGGAATCTGTAACCCTCCAGTGTTTCTGCCAAGATGTTAACACAATGTAAAGCATGTGAATTTTTTACTGGTAATGAAGGTGTCTGTGGTGTCGTTGCTGGGGCTTTTACCTGAGTGGAAGATGAAGATCTTTCCTTCTACACCACAAAGTGCACCTTAGCTACTTAGAACTAGTAAAGGTCCTTTCCATATTACCAAATAGTTCTGTGACTTTCCATCATCACAACTTAATTTTTTTTTTATAGCTTTAACTGCTGTGTTTAAGCAGAATGCTGGTTGCATTTCTTACCAGAATATCATAGTTTTGAATGGGATATATAGTTAGACCTATTGCTGATCTAAAAGCTCAAATAAATAAAAATATTTTAAAAAGCAACCAACCAAAACATGGCTTTGTAAGAAACCTGTACTGCCATTGTTGATACTGTTGGAAAATGAAGTTCATTAGGCTACTATATACAGTGACTATGACTTAAATGCAGAATCTCAACATATGCAAGAATTTGTACATCTCTGCTCTTCGTAGTGTATTTCACTGTTTTTAGCCTTGTTCAACCTAGGATCTCTAACAAATGTTCTAAGCCTTATGTAGATAACGTGTTTTAAGCAACTGTTGAAAAACCAAAGCAAGGGAAGCTTTTCAAATCTTAAGCCCACCCCTCACATATTAAATCATCTGAAACCTTACAATTGCTGTTATTTTCAGTCCATTGTGTCTGCTTCCTGTTGGTCAAAGGTTATGAGGATAGGGTGGTGTAGAGTGTGGTGGGAAGCCGGCAGGAAAAAGAAAGCTTTGCTTATTTTGGGGTAGACACAACTACACAAATGTCCAGGACATTGCTTAAGCATTCGGAAGACTTGAAGAGGTAAACTGGGGGGGGGGGGGGGGAACTCCAAACAAACGACAAAACTGTTCTTGATGTTGTTTACTTTTCTTCTTTTGTATCTTAGGTACATGGACATTGAATTGGAGTAAGTAAGCAGGGGCTTCCTTAAAGAATGTTACCTTTTATAGCTAGAAAAATCTTTTCTATTCAAAAAGACGTGTAGCGCTTGTTTTGATTTACAAGTTGAATCAGTCAATTCTGTTACTGAAGCATTAGCCTAATCCTCTACCTGTTTGTTCACCTATGTCACTAACTCAAGAAAAGGGAAAAAAAGAAAAAACCCAACCTATTATGCCACAAATTGCAAGTAGAATCTCAGTGCTGTACTGCTTCAGTACGCTACAGGCATGCGTAGGTGTGCTAATACAGCTTAGAGGGCTGTACACTTAGTTTATCTTAATATTTGGATCCTTATTCAAGAACCATCTGTAATTTCTTGGCTGTTAAAGCACTAGTGCTGAGTACTTCAGTTTTGTCAACAGGGAGGCTTGCAGCGTGGTGCCGTGAGCTGGCTGGCCGGGGCTTGGTCCTGGTGCTGAGGTTCCTCCGGCGGGGCAGCGCGGCCGGTGTGGTAAGAAACTGTGGCAGCGCCGCTTGAGGGACTGGTTTCAACAGATTCTTATTCAGGGTGCTCTGAGGTGGGGAGGAGAAAGATCAGTTAATTGGTTATGGTGGTTAATGTCTATGGAGCTGTTGATCCTGTTGCTATATGGGATGAGAGCACTGTTACAATCTAGGAAACAGTAGAAAACTTTTTTGTCTTGAGCTGATGAGAGCAAGAGGAGTGTTTGTAAGCTAATCAAAGTAATTACACCAAAGCATCTTAATTTTCAGCTATGGTGGTATGTAGCTAAATTAGCTATTGGTATGTGATGTAGCTGGTTAAAGTTCTTCACCATTTGATTACTACCAGTGAGTTACTTGAAACTAAAAGTATACAGTTTGCAGTGTTAGAGAAACTGTATTTTTGTTATAGTAGACATTCAGCTTAATTAGCATAGTAAAAGCAATTTATATATCATAATGTTTTCCAAATAATTTTGACTTTGTGCTTGTTGATTTTGAAATACATTTTTCTCTGGAGTTTTTTAGGTCAATTCAGAAAAAAACCTGCTGAGCCTAGTTGGTAAATATTCTGAGTCGTGTATATTGGGAATGTGTATATGGGACACAATGAAGAGTTTTACCTTAGCTTTTCTTTCCTTAGCTGCTCTTCTTGCCATATCTGCACGCTTGGTTCATGCACATTGCGGACCTAATGGTTTGTAATGGAAAAGCTAGTAGTTTTGGTCCTGAAATCTAAGCACTGGGCATGCCCTTGCTAATTCTTCCCCTTTCCTAGAATAAGGAATTCCTTGCAGTGCTTCATGGTATTTAAAGAGTCCTGTGTTGCTTCTCCCTGTAACACCTTGGCAGAACAATAGATTTCCTTTAGCTTTCCCTTTACTATGCCCGAGTAAAGTGACCTGAGTCAGTATCGGTCCTTTCATGGCTGTAACAGTGGCTGACTCATTTACAAAAGAGGCTCTTGCTTTGCTCTACAGATGCTTGAATTGCCAAGGTGTCAGCTGGTGCACAGCCTTGCTCTTGCTAGGAACGTGTACGGATGGAGTGTCCACATGTCCTCAATTTAATTGCAGGGATTATTTAAAATATTCTTTGGAGTTTTTTTCTGTGTGTGAATGGGTGTGTAGGAGCTTCTTTATGCATACAGCCAGGAGCTTAAACCAGGCTAGTTAGTTGGGAGGCAATTTGTAGAAATTATGGGTTAGCTTCACACTGTCCTCCTTAATTCATCATTCCCTATTGAAGTTGGAGAAACTGCTGCTTCTGTAGCTCAAATCCCCTTTCTTTTATGGGGAGTACAAAAGACAGAATTTAAGCCTATGAATATTGTGTTAAGAGATGAAGTGCAGAATGCCTGGCCTTTTATCTATAGAAATCTCTATTTTTGTATGAAGCATGAGCATGTGTGAGTGATCCAAACATGAAGCAGTGAAGTGTGTGTTTGTATGTTTGTTGAAACTGCAATGTCCTTTAAAGGATCCAACATAACATCAGGAATTGTGTGTTTTTACATTGTTCTAGTGTCTTGCTTATCCTTGTATACAAGTCTTTCATAGATGTTGAAGATCTAAATCTACACAGGCAAGTAAGAAGGAAAAAAAAAAAAAGAAAGATCCCAGCAAAACTGTGAATGTGTACAAATTATTACAAAAAGCACATGGCTTGTGCTCTGGAAGAATGGGGATTTTTCACACCTTGATAGAAACACAGCTTCAAAATGACTGTCCTAGGAAATGAGAAATGAATAGACAGCAATAATGGGTTACAATATTTCATCCCTGGCCATTAGTGGGAAAGCAGCTGTTGGTATCAATTTTGACTTTTCAGTTTTGGATTCATGTCTTTATAAATCCTAAATTTTTCTTTTTTTCCATGTATTGTTCTCATGTAGCTTATTACAGTGGAACTCCAATCAAACAGAGCAGGTGGTGTCTCGTTGGATTAGTCCTGTTAAGGGGGTCTTGTCAGCACTGCAGTAATCCTTGTGATAAGCAATATACAGGCACTTTATCAAAAACCAAAAGAGCAGAACCTACCCCGAATGTTTTGCTTTCTTAGATTAAAACTTTCTAGGGGGAGTGACTTTTAATGAAGAGTTGATGAAAAGACTGCAGCAGCTTTTTTTTTTTTTAGAAAATCCCAACAATTGAAACAACAAATATAAAACAACCAAAAAAAAAAAACCTGAAACCTAACAAACCTACCTTTATCTGATGAATACACCCAAACACCTTATAAATAAATGCACCTGCAAAACTGTAATTTGGTTGGGAGGCTGTAACTACTGTCCAAGAGGCTGTTCTTTAGGAGTCTGAAGGAACGTGTCATGCCCTTGCCTGTTGATTCAGGACCCTTTAGAAGGTGAGGAAAGATGAGAGATGTGAGAGAGAAGGAAAAATGAACCAAATCTGATATCGGTGGTAAAGCAAAGTGATAGGAGGTGACATGCAAGAGGGAGGGAGTTAAGTAAGTCCACTTCCTTAAGAAGAAAGATCCCCAAAATAGGAGAAGAGGCTCAAAATTGGAGTAAAGCCAGGCATAAATGGAGAACTTTAAAACAGACAATGATGTGATCAGAGTAAGAGAAGGGAGATTGTCCTGTCAGTATCACTTACTTCAGGATAGCCATGGGAAAGGCTAGGGAGGAAGGCAACAGTACATGCTTGTGATCAGAGGAAAAAAAAAAAAAACAAACTAATTTTGGGAATGTTCAGAGAAACATTTCAGGGGCTGCACACCAAGGACCGTGTAGATGTGTGGGTAAGGGACCTGTAACAAATACGCTTCCAATGCCATGAGAAGCGTTCTGTTTTCATCGCTGACAAAGCAGTGAGAGGAGAGGGCAAAGCTAATACCTGTGGTAGGGAACGTGTTGCTGGCAAGACTGTTAGGGATGTATGAATTAGCCATGCAGGGTGGGTGGTGTGATTAGAACAACTCAAAGCGATAAGGTGAGTTTGCAAGTGGTCAGAAATGGCAGCATATTTATAGGCATGAGAAGTGGATAAGGATGTGGGAAGGTAGAGGGCTGATCTGGTTACTGGTCTTAGCTTGGAGAGAATGAAATGAGTGCTCAGGTCCTGGCTCTGCTGCAGATCTCCTGCTTTGCTGCTCTGTACAGCTCTCTGAATCTATTCTCCTTTGGTGGGGAGGTGATGGTATTTCTCTGGTGTGCAGGAGTATTGCAGAGAGAAATTTGTGCTTGCCATTAGAACATTTCTGATACACCTCAGAGATGTATTTCTTGAAGTGACTGATGCTACCAGTCTAATAAGGATCGGTTTAATGTGAATTAAATGGTAAAGACCTGGCTGCACAACTACATTGGAGATGCACAATTACATTTGGAATACACATAAGTTTTCAGGGGTTTTTTTTGTTTTGCTTTGGTTTTTTTGTGTTGTTTTTTTTTTTTTAGGGGGGGTGTCTTTTAAAGGGGTCTCCCCCCCCCCAAAAAAAAACAACAAACAAAAAACAAAACCCCTATAGAACTTCCAGGCAAAATGGAAAGGTCTGTGAAAATATTAAGTTAGTTTTACATTCACAAAATAGAGCAGCAGTTAGTTCCACGTTGTCTGAGTTGTATTTTGTGCCTTTTTTTGACGCTTTAATTAGTGGTGTAACCCTTGGAGACTAATTCACATGCTGAAGCAGCAGTTATGGGACAGTGCTTGCAGTCAATCTGTGTGGAAGTATTGTTCTGCTGTATTTTCAGTGTTTTCTTTTGTTTATTTAACAAGCTAAAGTTAGCATCGACAGCACAAGACTAGAAAATGGTGACAATAGGTTGAAAACAGGAAATTTTGGCCTTGTGTGTATTCGGAACAGATGATCAGGATGATGGCCAGGAGAGTGGAAACTTCCACTGAGACTGTTTTTTCCTTATTTTGCTCAGTGAGAAAAGATGGTGCTTCCTGGAAAACAAGTCTTAAGTATTTAAAGAAAGTCATAATATATTCAGAATTTTCCTCATATCGTATTTGTTTATTTTGCAGCAATCTGTTTACACCTCTTAGTACTTAGCACTACTAAAAGTAGAGAGTTTGGACCATTGTCAAAGCTTGGAAATGCAGTTTATGCTGTTAGAATTAAGACACTAAAAATGCTTTTTGGTGCTCAGTTCAGTTCTGTCTTAAGTTTAAGAAGAAAAAGAAAAAGGAAGGGCTTCATTTCATTTTTAGGAAGGGGCTGGCAGTTGCCAGTAAGTGTTATGACAATGTTTTTCAGAAGTAACTACCTATATAAAATACTCTTCACGTCTGGTGCTCATGATATGGCCTTTTAAAAATAAACAAAAACAAATAAAACCCACCACAAACAAAAAAACCCTAAACTAAAGAAGGTTTTAAAAGATCTCCAGAAAAAGCTTTATGAAAAACACCCCTTAAATTTATTTCCATATAGAAACATACAAGTGTAAATTTCTCAGGGAAGATGTGAACAGAAATTTTGAAATTTCAGTGTGTTGGAGTTAGTTCTGCAAGCTGGAAGAGTAGCAAGTGGAAAAAGTAAAGTTCTGTACTTGAAGTACCATCATCTAACGTGACCTCTTTTGGCTACTTCCCGGCAGCCCTCCCAAATACGTGTCTGGTGGGATGAAGCTGATCAGCGACAGTTGTCACTGGCCTATGTCTGCTGCAAACAGGATTTAAAAAGAAGCGTAGGGTGAAGGAACCCTTCAGTTCAGTGCAGCTGTGCCAGAGGTCTTTGTCTTCTGTGATGAACAAAACACCTGGATGCTAGAGATGGGGATGCAAAAAGAAGAAATACTCAACTTCTGTTTGTGATTCTTCTTGTTTGTCCAAGACACGTAGCAATTTCACTATTGTTTAACCTGTGCAGAAGAAAAAAAATAAAGGGGGAGAGAAAGACGAACTAGGTAGGAGCAAAAAGCATCAAATTAAATCCTTATCTCAGCAGAAAAGTGAAAAGACCTCGGTAGTCGGTTCAGGCCTTAGTGTCCAGGAGAGCGTTTTGAGGTGACCTCGGGCTGTCTTCTCCCTTCCCCTCCCCTTCTCTGTGGTTTATACTTTTCAAGTCTTCTACTTACTGAGCATTTTTGGAGCGAGGAAATGTTTTGTGCGTTTGTAAAACATCAAGTGTTCTTTTGGATCCTTCCCTGTGCCCCTTGGTAAGTCACTTCTTTCTTCCAAGTCTTAGCTGACTTTTCTGGGAAAGGAGAATGCCAAACACTGCCCTTTTAAAGTACTCCATGGAGTGTGGAGATGAAAACGTAAGCACAAATGTCCACATGCTTGAGAGATGAGAAGGAAGGTCTGAGATTTGTAACTTTATTCCTGAGTCTCCTGGTTGTACATGGGGGAAAGATTTATTAGTGGTAGGACCAGAGTGGGCTGTAAGTGATACTCTCTTTGGCTTAGCCAGTGCTCAACAGCTTGGGACGTGTTTGGGTTTTTCTGACTGGATGCTGCCCAAGAGAAAGAAGGTGGTAAGTGTGCTAGAAGAGGAAAATCAGCTTTAAATGATTTGCAGCTTATGGGTAATAATACTTGGCAAACCAAAGAGGGACAATTGACTAGTTTATCACTAAGAAGTTGTTACTTCACCACGTGACAGGAAATGCTATAAAAAACAAACAACAAAAAGAAAGACCAGAGAAAAGTTGTCTTTGATTTAATGTTTCTAAGCTTTTATTTAAACATTTTTTGTAATTATTTTGGCCTCTTGAGCAACAGCTTGAGGGGATCCAAATGGAAGGTTAAATCCTTTTTAAAATATAAATGTAAATTATCCACCCCTTCTTCCTTCCTTTCCCTGTCCCTTATTTCCTACATCTTTGAACTACAGCCAGCAGCTGCATGAGGTACATCTCAAATGTATAGGACAAGGCAGGGGAATAATATATAAATGTAAAGATTAAGGGAGATATTATTACAAGTTCTTGAACAGAGATACCTCTTGTAAGGAGATTATATTGTAAATCCCGTGTACTGCGTATGGGTTTAGCTAGAGTCTGAAACCAAACAAAACCAACAACAGTCAAAACCAAATAACAAACCCCAGCACTGCTAAATGATGCTTTCTACCAGTTTCTCAGTAGATTCACTCACTTTTAAATCAGCGCTTTGCATATACATGAGTGGAGAAACTAACTGTAGGAATCTGGTTTTGCTTTATAACCTACTCAGAATGCTGTGTGAAAAATAGAGAATTCCACTATTCCTTAGATCATGTGATGCTCTGTGGGTGAGCAGCTTGTCACATTTTTAGACTACCTCAGAAACAAGCAAACAAGCTTGTTTCTATAGTTATGATGGTCTCATGATACGATGGTCTCATGATACAAACAGGACAATGTTTGGCAAGAATACTGATGTCCTATGTTAGGCCAGCTGATATGCTTTGCAGCTCAAAGGAGAAAACAAGCTGAGGCACACAAGGCCTTTCTGAGGCTGGAACAAAAGCAGCAAACCTCGTTAAACCTTGTTTTGTAATAATTTACAAAGCCTACACAGGCTTTTGGTGAACTTGATTCCCATGACGTTTGCCATATTACATTTGTAAAAGGAACAATTTCACTTCTGAATTAAGTATTTGATCTGCACTCAGTGTTTTGTAACTAGGTGTTAGCATATTTAAAAAATATATTGTTTTAAAACACAAGTTATATTAATAACATGCATTTTATATATATGAGAAAAGTTTTGCATTAAAAAAAAAGCATTAAACTCATTTAAAAAAAAGTTTGATTTGCTCAAATGCCTTTCCAGAATTAAATTATATTGGTATTGGGACAAAATATTTAAATCCTGTACTGGATAATTTTTTTTGAGTTCTCAATTTTAATGCAGCAGACTTTCAGCACAGAAACCCAGTGTTTGATGATGTATGTCTGATAATGTCAGTAATAACGTCAGTAACATGAGAGATAACTGGTACGTGTGACTTTCCTGTGACTTAAATCACTGGTATCTTTTTCTGGTGAGCCTGAGGAGTCGTCTGTAACATGCCCTGTAAAAGAAAATGCAATTTTTTCAAATACGAATGCCCCCAGGGGTGTAAAGAAAAAAGCTGAACTGTGTGTCAATAGATACTTGCACATGTGCATGCTGATTTTTAGAGGGTTTTTTTGGAAAGCCATAGCTGAAGCCCTTTTCCTTACACATACAGCACAGTATTCTGTACTTCAGTGAGGCACTGTACAGCCTTAGAACGAGAAAAACTAAAATGTTAAAAATAGATCAAGCTTTAAGAATCCCAGATATTTTTCAAATAACAAAGAGTGATTTATGAGGGCTCATTTTGCACTTTGAGAAAATATAGAGACGCTTTTGTACTATGATTAGCAAGGGTGCTGATGTCAGTTGGTTTGTCTAGCTTCAAGCTTTATTCGGCTGCTAAATTGTGCTTTGTACTGTAATCCAGAGAACCTTTGTATCTGCCTTATTAGTGTGTAGTTTATGGAATTGCTTTTGTTTTTGAATATAATCTGTGCCAGTTTCAGTGAGTGTGACTCATTATGTGCCTGAAATAAACATTCACATATGCACTATGTGAAAACTCTTCAAAAATAGTAGCAGGTGCTGGTAGGCTAAATTCCATGTTTTAAGCCCTTTATAGTTGCTATTTTGTAGCCTGAAGGGCTGAAAGCAAATTCCCTTTAGCTGGTTGATTTTTCTGAATTTTTAAGAGTCCAATTTACTCGTTAATGCTCGGGAGATTGCTAAGACACTTTAACTCCTTAACACAGTACAAGAAATAAACATCTAGCAGAGGCATTCTTGGTTGACAGAGTTGGGTGGTTTTGCTGTTTTGTTTGGTTTTTTTAGTTGGTGGTTGTGCTGGTGGTGTTGTTGTTTACACAAATCACGAGACAAAATGCATTGTGCTCTCAGTTGCTCTTGTTCCTCTCCTATCTCTGTCCTCCTGACTCAAGCTTTGAAAATTTAATCTGAATGACTGAAGGCTGAGGTTAAAGATAAGGCCAGTTTCTTAAACAACAGAGTTTTGCAGTGTGGTTGGTAATGGTTCTTTGTGATTGGCCTTGTCTAGAGAGACACTCTTGGTACTGAAGTTTCCTGTTGTCCCAGCATCTAATTTGTGACTTGATTTGGAAACGGGAAACAAAGCAAACTTTGCCACTGGTTTTGAGTAGCTGTTAAACAGTGCTTATCAGCTGTGCTACTAGAAAATGCTGACATTTGAAATCTGAAGAGGAGTTTCATCTGTTACATCTTCTGTATTTTGCTGGTCACCCAGTTAAACTTACTGCTACCGTGGCAGAAGTTGCTTGAGACCTTGGCGTGATTCACACAGTTCCCTGTTTAACCCAAGTATATTTATAGCAGTTGGGGATATAGCATCTGCCTTTAAAGTAACTTGGAAGTGCCGTAAAATCAAATAATTTCTAGAGGCTTGGTAGCTGGGGAATGGATCGTGAACCTTAATTAAGCTGTCTGGCATAAAAAATGCCCCTGTCTTCTGTATTATCTTTTCACAATAGCTTCCTAAGCTTGATACCCCACGAGGCATGCCCGCTTGACAATGAGGGGTTTGTGAGTCCCTAGTGTAAAGCTGACGGCGCTCGTTCGGAGCTGGAAGATGGCAGTGCGGTTCTTGCTCTGTCCTTAACATTCTCCCTCCACTAATATCTTTGATGCTAACAGCTATATAAAAATGAAATGGAAAAACTCTTTGGCCTCCAGAAAATGGGTCTGAATCTTTTGCTATTAAATAATAAAAAAAACCCCTCTTGTTTTCAAAGCTACATCTCAGTATGTAAAGGATATTTCAGGTCTTGACCTCTTCTGGGACCATCCTGGCTGATTTCTTTCCTTTCTTTGGTTAGCATACAGCCAGGGCTGGCCAAAAGAACTCACTCAGCTGGTTGGTTGGTTTGTTTGTTTATTATTATTATTTATTTATTTCTTCTGATGCTTTTGTCCTTCCAAAGGGCAAGGTTGCCTTGCTGGCAACTTTCTTTGGGTATCCTAAAGAGAAGATTTAGAGTGCCTTGGAGCGAGCTGTGAGTCTGCAATGTAATGTGCAATGGCTTGGCTACCAAGGTGATTTGCTGTGGCCCTCTACTTTGCTGAAGAGGATAAAGACAAGTGGACAAAGCAGTAATGGCTCCCTAGTGTGACCTGCCTCTACTCTGAGATCTCTAACTGTGAATGCAGTGCGGCTCTTCTAGTGGCAGTTGGTCTTCTTTCTTCTGCTGTGCCTGTTATCCTGACACTTGTGCATATAGTATGGAATGCTGTACTGCTGGGAGAGCTGAGGAATCAAAATGCAGCTGAGGCAATAAAGATGCTGTTGGTCATGCCAGGATAGCTGCACACAAATGTTAGTTCCTTGATCTGAGTTGGCATCTTTGAGAATTGTGCCTGGTGATGGAGGCCAACATGAGAGAAAGGTAGCTGAGGATTAGGTGGAAGATGAGGCATCTTAGTCATGCTTTTCTTCTAGACCAGCTTCTTTCTCTCAGCAGTGGCAGGAAGGCTGGTATAACAAGCATAGCATCAGACTGTGAAATGTCTTTCTTCTGGGGATGTACCTTCCACACAGCCTGGTTTTAGGTGGTAGAACTGTAACAGCTGGCTGTTCTCTGCATCCCCGTCATCTAATGGTTTCCAAAATAATCATGTAGCTCTCTTTCCGTAAGAACTACTACTAGAGAAATGTTATGAACTTCTGTTCTGCAAAGCTTCCCTAATGTCAAGGCGAGCGTGTGATGGGAGCATTGGCTGCTCTTTAAGTGCAGGTCACTGTCATTAAGTATCAGTGAGAAATTCTGTTAAAAGTGCATCAGCCTGAAGCAGCAGTTATTGGAAACAAGGTAGTATGAAACACTTATAGATCCATTTTATTTTGTCTTCCCTATGCCTACGTTTAGTTTCTTTCAGAAATGTTTTGCATGTGCTTCTTCCCCATCCCCTCTTCACCCCCAACCCCCATTGGATTATCATTTTTAATTTTGTCAACAGTTATTTATGTACCCTTCTTAAAAACAAAGATCCATGCACACAAAAAAGCGTACACAAAAGGTAGCAGTTTTAGATACAGTATGATTTTTTCCTTCTAATTTTTCTCCCGTTTCTCTCTCCAATTTTCAGGCATGGAAGAGGAGATGGTTTGTGCTTCGCAGCGGCCGTTTAACGGGGGATCCGGATGTATTGGAATACTACAAAAATGACCATGCCAAGAAGCCTATCCGAATTATTGACTTAAATTTGTGTCAACAAGTGGATGCTGGATTAACGTTCAACAAAAAAGAGTTTGAAAACAGTTATATTTTCGATATCAACACTATAGACAGAGTTTTCTATCTGGTAGCAGACAGCGAGGAGGAGATGAATAAGTGGGTTCGATGTATCTGTGATATCTGTGGGTTCAACCCTACAGATGAGGGTAAGTCCTGTTGTTATTTCTGAGAAAGTGTAATGCCTGTTTGTGAAGAATATTTCAAAGATGGGATGACTATCTTTAGCTGGCATATGTTTTAACACTTAGATGCACTGGCTATGAAACTTCCTTGTTAGTCTGAAAAAAGTAAGCAGAACAGAGGGAGATATTAAGAATTTGTTATAAATTAAGTGTGCCATAGAACTTGAATGGTGCTCTCCTGTTTTGCATGATGTTAGGTCTTGAGAGTATAGGAAAAACCTTTAAGTAAAATCATGCAAAACAGGTGATCATCATAATCATCAAAGGAATCCCATTTGCTATAAAAGCATATGGTTATGCAAGCAGGAATGAGTGCAAAATGCCAGGTTTCTAATATTACCATTTCTCTGCTTTACAACTTGGAGAGGGGGAAAAAAAAATCCCCCCGCCCCCAGCAGCCAAAACAAAAAATAACTTGTAGATCTCCCCCATCCAGCCCTAATCCTACCAAAACAGACATTGTGTGAAAGCAGCTTGTAGGAGACAGGATGGTGTGTTTAATTCCTACACATACCTTGTGGCCATTGCTTGTCCTGAACCCATCCTTATTTATTTACTTATTATTCCTGCATTCCTGGTGGAGATTAGTGGGTTGCGTGACTTGCTGTAGCTCTGTGTACAGTCCCAAGAAAAGATTTAACAGGAGCAGTAAGAGGGTTATAAATAAAGCATGCCTGGCTAAAAAGGCTAGAATTAAATCCCTGTTTCTTGGAGGATTGTAAATTGAGGGAGGTGAGGAAAACAGGGCTTGCATCTATTCTACTCCAGCCAAATCTTCAAAAACTCCTGGAAAATACTGGTGCTTTCTGAAGAGGGGCCCTTTTCTTTCTCCTATTGCAGTCTTGAACTAAAATTTTGTCACAAGAGCTTCATCTACGAATTACCTCTCTAATAGCAAATTCAGCTCAGGGTCTCTTTTGACAGTTCCAGGGTGTGTTTTATGACCTAACCGAGACCACCCGCAGCATGTTTCGAAGAGCGATTGCCAGGGCATTCAGTATTCAGTCTGCTAGGCACCCGTGACCTACGGGAGACAGGTAGGCAGGGGGTTGCTGTTCTGTGGATAATACACTAGTGCACCAGTGCAGCTGTGGGCAGGAGGTGCTCGGAAATTGCTGGGGGACAAAGTAGGAATTGGGGAAGTAAGGAGGAAAGACGTTTACCAGAGCGCAAAGGAGCATGTGCCCATTGCACAGAATGGAGAGGTCGGATCTCTTCAAAGCCACGATGCCTTTCCTTGCTGAGAGCTGGTGTGTCGCTAATCCTTCATTTTCTGTTGGTGCTACATATTCTGTTGTACTGAAAAGGAAACACAGCGAATGAACTATGTCCTCACTGGCTGTTTGGGCCAAACCTGGGTTTTGCTTCAGCCAATTATATCAGTAGCTTATCCCCATTATACTCTCATTGCATGCTTCATCTTTGTCATTCTAGCTTCATCTGAATTATCCCAACACCTTCTCTTTACACAACTAATAGTTGACAATACTCCCTGTTTTGTGAGTCTAACTTCTTGCGATGCACTGAGGAAGAATTTAAAAAAGGAAAATGGGAAAATCAGTTGCTGAGGATCTGATTATTGCCAAGTTGTTGTTTGTAAAAGATAAATCTTCTTACTAATAGAAGAGCAAGTCATAAATGTGCTTTATAAAATCTGTTAACCTACAGTTCATTCTGAGAAGTTAAAGAATAGGTGAAGTTCACTGCAGACCATAAAAAAAGCACTATTTTAGTATGAAACTGAACAACAAGAGATTGTATGGGGCATGACCAACCTTCCATTTAGCCTATGGCAGTAGAAGTTAGTTTTCTTTGAAGCTGGACAAAATGTCTCTTGCCCAACTGGTAAAGGTCTTGTTATGAAAGGACTGGCATTGGCATCCCCTTTGCACGATCACAGACCGGGAGCTCCGCTGGCCTACTGATCCTGCTGCTGTTTGTTGGGAAGCCTGGTCCACTTGCCTCCTTGAATTTAGAAAGAGAGAAAATTGAGGTGGTGTGAATTAGTGCTATTAGAAAGCTCACATGGAGTTGTCTGGGGGGTTGGAGGAAGGAGGGAGCAAGAGTTGATATAACTGGAGAGATCCCTTCAGACTAGCTCGGAGCTGCTCCTTCCATACTCAGTGAAGACTTGGAAATTCCTGTGGTACAAGTTTGCATTTTCTCTTATTCCTTTTCTTAAAGATGAGTATTCACAGTAATTTCTATCTATCTAATGCTTTGTCATGACCTTCCAACTAGAACTTGATTTATGCACATGAAATCTCTTTATTCTGGAGATCTGTAGTGATACATTTCTATTCGCATGGCATAGATAAATTTATGTTCTTTAATCATATTTACAAGCCATTGATCTCCAGCTTTCTGATTGCATCCTAGTGAAGTGTAATCTGTAATGATTACACTGCAGTTACATTATAAAGCTTTTTTAAGGACTTTCTTTTAAGGAAGGGCTTACAGTGATTTTTAGGCCTTTTAAACTTACAGCAGGATGGAAACAAAGGAAATTTTTAGTTTAAATAAGCTAAGTAATTATACTTTTGTAAAAAATCAGGTTTTTTCAACTAATGCTTCTTGTATTTAGATGGTAGCTGTAAAATGTTTTTTCTGTAGTGTTTGTTTTTTAAGTGCATGTGCGAAGGTGGGAGGAGCTACATATGAAGATGGGTTTTAGTTTTCCCACCAAGTTTTGTTCTGCACTTGAATATTCATATTTGCTCTGTAAGGTCATAATATAATAGGTCATATAGAGGTCAAAATGTAATGTGAAGCAAAAATGTGTTGCCAGGGTTGTGTGCACTTGGAACTGCAGTAAGAGATGTTCTGGGACAGAGAGACTAAATGGACATGGGAAATGACTTTTCTTCTCTGCCTTGTGCTGTTGAGACCTTGGCTGAAATACTGTGTCCTGAGCTCCCAGAAGAATGAGGATAAATGTTTAAAGAATGGTAGAAGTGGAATTTTTTAAGTGATTGATAGAGAAGTTGAAGGATTTGTTTTTCCTAGGAAGAAAATACTGAATGAAGGAAGAGCTGACTTCCAAGTATAAAAAGCTGGGATAAATAGGACAATTGTTATCCGAAGAGAGAAGTAATTTGTTGCTTTTTTAGTGAGAGATACAAGCACAAAGAACAACCTTCTAAGGATATTTAAGCACAGGCTGTGAAAGCCCTTGCCCAGAATTCATGAGACATCTATGATGAATGTTTCATATGTGATCTAGCTCCGTGTTTCTCCAATTTAGTGAATTGCATGCTTGGCAGAGCAGGAGAAGGAGGAAATAATCTTACTATATGCAAATGTGTTACCTGCATATATTCATTTGAATAAAGATAGCAATTACAGAGTAAACCAGAAGAAATAGCAAAGTAAAGCAGAAGAAAAAAAAAAGGGAAGGACAAGCTGTTGAAATCTACACTTACATTTACACAAATAATTACATGTGGTAAAGAAAGTTTCTGTTGTCGTAAGGACGGTACTTTGAGAGAGCTACAGACAGTTTCACACACAACGCTTTCAGAGGTTGCAGTATTTCTGTTCAGGCAGCTGCTCTCTGGTGTATGCTTCGTGTCTTTCTGCATTTTGAGCAGTAAAAGTACTTTTGGATAATTATTTTTTTTAATCATGTTCTGATAATACATCCACTGTCGGTTCATCGTAGCTTAGGTGCAGTGTCAGTGATGGGCAGGATGAATAGGATTCCACCTTCTGATCCTGACTGTTTTCTCTCTAACGCTGTGTGGTCAGGCAGCACTGCTGCTGAGCTGTGTTGGGAGATCTGTGTATTGGATCAGGATACCCCTGTGCTGTCTAACACCAGCGTGGAACAGAAAACAGGCTCTGCCACTAAGAACATATCTGCAGTAAGAAATACTGACAGAGGAGCAGAGCTGTAGGAAGAAGTGAAAGCAAGTAAGATAGCTTTGAACACTGTGACAGATAAGTGGTGTAGTTCTCTAGCTGTTGGACTGTTGTTGAATACTGGGATTTTTGAGAAGAAATTTCTGGGGTATCTTTGATAAATCAGTAGACATAAAAGGTGTTTAGTGTGCCCTTCCTGCATGAAGGGTCTGCCTTTAAGAAATAAAAAATGTTCTCTTTTGACAGCCTTACAAAGTAGGTTGTAGAGGTTGGCCCACTTGGCAAATAAAATAACCATCTGAATAAGGCAATGGTCAACATTAGAGACTTTATTCTTGAAGGGGTTCCGAAGTGAGGAGAAATAGCATGAATTCTTGGCTGAAGGAAGGGAGTCAATGGAGGAGCCTAGGGAAGACAGACAGAAGACAGTAGAGAAGACAAAGGTGTCTTTGACTTAATATGATGTGGTTAAAGGATGGGGTGAGGTGAAGATGAATAGAACATAAATGCAGGCACCCCTGTGCTTCTTCCAACCCAGATGGCTAAACTTACCATGTGGCTAGAGCAGCCTGCTCTGCTGGGGAGAGCTCTGGGCCTTTTTAGTGAAGAAGGGAAAAACAAACAAATGAAAATAACAAACAACCAAGAAAACACCCAGCTTTTTTATGTGGGGGCCTGTGCTGTTTCTCTTCACAAGCACTTAGAGCAAGTCAGTCTGTAACAGGACTCCTTGGTTATTTTTCCTGCATCACCCAGCCTGTGTACCAGCTGAAGATGGAAGGAATAGGCTACAGATGTTGGGGGTTTTTCTTTTCTTTTGAAGACTAGCCATTCAAAAAGAAAACTGCAGGTGGTGAGGGGGCAGAAATTCTGAGTGGATATGCTTTGGGTATTTTCAAATTTTGAATGGGTAACCAAAAGAGCAGCTTAGAATTACATATGAACTGCAGAGACTAAGTACTAAATTTTAGATGCGAGCTCTGAAAGCAGGAAAGTTCAGCATGTGATAGGAACTTGGATTTCCACTCAGAATTTCTTCCCCCTCTCCACCTGCAGTTTTCTTTTGAAGACTATTCATTCAAAAATTGGAAGGAAAAAAACAAAACAACAACAAACTAACAAAAAAAAAACCCAAAACAAACAAACATCTGTAGCCTAGTCTTTCCATCTTCAGATGGTACAGCCATGTTTCTGGCTCAGATGCAAGAGGCAAGGTTGTCCTGAGCATAATATACAACAAAGAACTGCCAAATTCTTTGTTAGTGTTCTTTACATAAAGTGTCATGTTTGCCTTCAGCAAAAGAGAGATATTGTCAGATTATAGTGAACTAAGAAAACTAATTTAGGAAATGCACAGGAAATTTTTTCACTTGGTATAGCAGGAAGGTTCCAAATTGAGGCTCACTGCACAGATTTCATATTGATGGTAAACTGATCGCTTACGCCCAAAATCAAACCCAGACTAATGTGTCCATGCACCTTCTGGGCTGGACCTGGCTCCCATCTGTTGAGTTAAGTGTGCAAACAGCCCAAGTGCTTGCTTGTTTGTGCCCATCAGCTACGTGTGATTGTGCTCTGTGCACACGTGTGGCCCACTGATTCCAGGAGCTTTCACTTGAGACTGTATAGAAGCTGACACTAGAGGCAACTCCAGCAGTGTATTCCAGGATGAATCTAATTGCATTAAGCAGCACAGATAATGACGTAACAGATTTAAATTAAAAAGAAGAAAAAAAGTCCTTGTAAGGATGGAAGTGAGGGTTTGGGTGTTTTTTTAATATGGCTCCCATTGTTATATCTGTAATTTTTTGTTCAAGCTTATTACTGTAATATTTTGTTGGCCACTGGTTGTTTTAATCATAACATCTGCATCCTGGTAAATGGATTGAATGAGACATCTCAGAAGAGTAGTAGAATCATGTGCATCTGTTGCTGATTCACAGTTACAATGGGAAAACCCCATTTCTATTTTAGTCCTCCTACCTGTGATCTGCAAAGAGTGCATTTTCTTACTTTGATTGCAATTTTGACATTTAAAGAAATGCTTGTTGTAATGAGGCTTGTGTGTTTTGTTCACTATGAGAACATTTTAAGTATTTACATAATTAGAATATTAAAAGACTATATATCATAATGGAGTAAACATTTTAATTTTTCCTCTCAATAAAAAAAAATAGACAAAACCCCAAACCAACCCTGAATGCCAACTCCCACACTCAAATCTTCTAGATAGTTCATAAAGCAGAGACATAGGAACATGTGGAATAAAGAAGCTTTATAGAGTTAAGAAGGAAGAGAGGGGAGCTTCTTATTATTCTTGTTCAGAGAATGCTTTCACCTCATTAATTTTATGATTGTTTTATTAATGAGGCAAGTACAAAAACAGTTATGGGGAGAAATGTATAAATTTTAGTGAAGATGCCTGTAACTGCTCTAAACCAACTGTGAAAAGATAAAACTCTTATTCTGTTTTGAGAAAGCTGCCTATTCTACCTGTACAGAATGCAGAAATTATAAAAACAAAATAGGATTCTTGTTACGCTCATTTGCATGTCAAATATTCTGAATGTTTTTCCAGCTCCCAGTTATTTCAAAGCAGTGCGAGTGTTTGAGCTCTGGGAACAAACCAAATTACTCACAATGCTCTTTGGTGTGCAGATGACCCCTTCCCTAAAAATCTGCTAGTCCAAAGTGGAGCAAGTTGATGATTGTACTCTTTGAAATCATAATAGGCTGTTGGGAGAAACCCTTCTCTTCCTATCAGCTTGTGAAGTACGTGGCTAAAGAGAATATTTGAGAGGGTACAGATAGGCAAACAGCATTAATTTGCTGAGTGACAAAGGTGGCTAACATCTCTGTTTCCTTTATAGTTAAATTTCAAATAGCTTGAATGCGTAAAGCAAATAAGTAGCCCAGCAGTGAAGTGCTTTAGACTAAGTTCAGCTGCTCTTTAAATCAGGCATTAGCCTACACTATTTAACACATACAGAATGCTTGTATGATGATGACTTTCACATCAGAAGGTTGCTGTTCTAGTGGTTTAGTGCTCTATCCAGGGGAAAGAAAAATAATCCCAACCAACCCACACAACAGATCTGTAGGAGGACTCGGTGATTTTGACAAGTGATATAAATGAGGCAGGTCATCATAAGGAGAGCATCCCCTAATGATCCATTAAGATCAATGGGCTCCAAGTCATTGCTTAGAGAGAGATCATGAACATGGACAGTGTCACCTTTAATGTACAGTAACATCAGGAGTTAAATGGTTGGGATAGGAGAACAAGGAATTATTGTTATGCCCTTGTAAATCGGTACGCATGTCCCAGACTTCTTTTGTGTATTTTATACGATAGTTTCTTTTCTTGGGAAGGAATTGGTAGAGCTAGGAAAGGTGAGGGTGAAGGAAAGCCAGATCTAAAATGAAATGGCTTCTGTATCAAGAAAAACTAAGCAGCATCGACTGGGTAAAGCTGTGACACAAAGCTGTGTAAAGCTGGAAGTGGAGATGGTGAACAGGAGGCAGTTGTTCCCTGCTTTGCTGAAGATGGAAGCTGAAGGGTATCAAATGATGCTATTGGGCAACCAGTTTGAAATAATAGGAAGTGTTTTTTCGTGCCACACACAGTGTGTGGAGCTCACTGCTGCAGGGTCATAGTAGAGCTCAAAAATGTAACAGTACCCAAAAGGGGTAGGACAAATTGAGAGAGGTTTGTAAGAGACTGGTCAGTGTAGGCTGTGGATGCAGCCTCTGCGCCCAGGCACCCTGAAGCTGTAGAGCTCCAGAAGCAGGCAGTGGCATGGCAGGCTTGCCTTGCTACTTCTGCTTAGTCTGCAACAGGCCACCGTCAGAGATGGCAGCATGGGCTTCAGAGACTGAGCCTAATGGCCTTCCCCAGCTTGCTTCCTTTCACCAATTACATGTTATAGCCATTGTTCATTGTTTAACTTCTTATTCTTTCTCTCTAACACACTTTTTTTTTTTTTTTTGTCCCCCAAGAAGGTAACACTTTCTTCAAACTTGGTCCTCTGACAAGCCTCCTGATTTTCATTTTCCCTGAAAAGTTACTCTTGAGTCTTGTTACTCTTCCTGGGAATTCTAGTGCCTGGTTAGTTTAAATGCAGCAGCCTCACGTAGACATGCATCTTACCCTATACCTGTTGAGCTCTCCTGACTACCTGTGGTCTAATTGACACGCCCAGCTTCCCTGGAAGCTGCAAGGATGTCCTGTTTGATTCTCTTTTCCCCTTGTGTGAACTTGGCACCAAGCAGATCTAGTGACATGAAGGTTGTGTGGAGTCAGTGACAAGGAACAGGGGTGGAGATTGTGGAACACCGAAGCTGCTGAGGATCTTGTCTGTAAGTGTGGCCAAAGAATGATAGTGTATCTGATAGGAAACCTTTCTTCTCTGCTCTTTACTCATTCCTGAGTTCTGGAGGGGACACAACAGAAAGCTACTTGTTCTTTCTCCCATTACCCCTCTTCCAGGAGCAAGAAATAAATGCCTGGTAGGTCCTTTCAGGCACCACGTGCTATTGAACTTTAGGGGAACAAAGAAATATCAGTGATGCCTTAAACAGACTCCTTCAAGCCCTTAAAATTCTGAAATAATAAGAAAAAAAATCATATTTTAATATTTTGTCACGTAGTAAAGAATCAATCTTATTTTTGTGTTGTCCTGTGAAAACTAGGTGCAGTCTGGTTTTGCCTTTGTTCTGTTGACTAGTTTGATGGATAGGTCAGGCACAACCTTTTTTATAAAATATTTTTTATTTAGGTTATCCTACCTTTTCAGGTAGGTTGAGTTGAGAAATTTTCATATACCTAGACTACTTCCACCCACACGGGTGTGGTGGGATTTAATTTCTGAGCCTGTGTAAGTGCCATGGGAGTTCAAAGCAAGTACTGCTGTTCCTGTTTCCCCATCTAAATCACTTATACCTAGTGTACCCAGAACTGGAAGGAGGAGGGCTATGTTCTGGTCTGCTCATCGGGTTCTTCCCAAGATAGTGCTGGGAAGCAGAAGCCGGACCAAGTTCCTCTCCAGTGCATAGCAGCAGCAGTTTGCATTGGATAATAATATGTTCATTTTAAAAATGCTAATAATCAGTGTCCATTCTTGGGATGTGCAAACTGGAATTTACAATGAGTTGCAACTACAAGGGAGCCTTGATAATTGAGGAACAATTTGCTTAATTATGTTGTTCTTGGTCAATGTATCATTAAAACAATGAAAAAGTTAAATGATTGTTTAATGCTTGACAGTGTCAATGTTTTCCAACCTCCCAGATAATTTAATAGTCAGGATATATATATTTGGAAGGAAGAAAAGAAGTTACTTTAGACTATACATGAATAGGAAGTAGATAAGAATTATAAAGACAAGGTTATTTAAAAAAAAAAAACAACACAAAAACAACCCACACTTCCTCCCCCTCAAAAAAAGAGGAAAACAAGTAAACAAAACAGAACGCCAAAACCAACCACTACTTCATTTATTGCACTAAAATAAAAAGTTGGGGTATGTAATAGGCAGGCTTAGTAGAGTATTTTACCTCGGCATTACTTTTAGAGTTGTAAGGGATCTTCCATTGCAAAACCAGCACTTTTGCTGTTGCTTTTCAGTTATTGAGAGAAGATGGTTCTTGACTGGTGACTAATCTCAAATGCTGAAGTGACCTTGGTCAAAAAGGGTGAATCTGGGCAAGTGCTGACTCGGGTTACCATATTTGAGTAATAACCTATGGGCCTTTGCTCTGGATTCAAACAGCAAATTTGTGTTCTTAGCCTTCTTACTGCAGCTGTCAGCATCTTTGTTCTTTCTGTGACCAGAAAACAGGTTAAATAAGTCATGAAGTAAGGTAGAACGTCTGTTTTCCAAGGTATATATAAGAAATTGATTAGTTGGG
>JANHFX010007930.1:19804-39613 GCA_027560015.1 Chloroceryle amazona | reverse complement strand
GGGTAAGGTGGTATTAAGATTTATATATAAATACTCTGAATCAAATGTTAATGTCTAGATGATCTTATGTCCACTGATTTTACAATTTTGAATTAAAACCCCTGCTTTTTTTCCTCCTTTGTTTTTCAAACTTTTTTTTTGTAATGTATAAATTTTTTCTCATTTTAAAAAAAAAAAAAAAAAAAAAAAAAAAAGTTTCCTTCTGTGCTTGCAGATGCTGTGAAACCACCGGTCAGTTCTTTACAACCATCTGCTGAGCTACCCTTGCCCATCAACACTTCACCACCTTCCATGCAAGCAGAATCTTCCCTACCTCCTCCTTATCAGCTTATAAACATCCCCCCCCTGGAGTCTTCCTCTGGTCAAGAAGATCCTCAAGACTACTTACTGCTAATAAACTGTCAAAGTAAAAAACCTGAACCTATGAGGTAAGTGAAGGGGTTGTTTTTCTTAATAACTCTTATTTGCATTATAGGCCAAGAATGTTTGTGCTTAAAAGCACTCTTTTAATTGCCAAATCATTGAACACTTGGATACATGTACTCTGCAGGGGGAAGCTACCTGTTACTTTTGCTAACAGGTGTTAACAACAGCTGTTTAAAAACAAGTTCAAATAAGCTTTCTTTTGAACTGAAGGAAGCACCCTCACAGTTCTCCAGAAGAGTGTGCAATAAGAAATTTTAAGGAAAGAATTGAGAACTTCTAGATTTAAATTTATGTTTATTTCTCCAACTGCAGCTTTTGACTTAAATAGATGTACAGCATCTCCTGCGTAAGAGGATAGGTTATTTGTGGTAGCTATCTGGGAAATGTGACTGGTTTTCCAGAGTGGATCGTGCTGGCCGTCCCTGGAGCAGGCTATCCAGGGACTCGGTGGAATCTCTGGATTAAAAAAAAAAAACCACAAAAAAACCCCACAACCAAAACAACTACAAATGCACTTAAGTGTACAAGCTCCTAAGGAGCCTTACCTGGCTTTGAAGTTGGTTGGCTTTGCGTAGAGGTACTGAATGAGCTGGACCAGATAATCTCCAGAGGTCCCTTCCAACCTTGAGTATTCTGTGGCAGAAATCTCTCTGGCAAGTTTCTTTCCTGTGTTTATTTAAAATAAAATCTGTTGGGGTATTTCCAGAAAAAATAAACAAAACGTCATATTGTGATTGCAGACAAGTACATGGCAGGCTGAGAAAAGCTTGCTTTCAAAGTCTTTGCATGAGTATTTCACATACCCCCTTAGGGCCATACCTTTTAGTGGTGGTGCCTTCTTCATCAACACCTTGATGCTCTGCCAGTTTTACCTGTGCCATGTGCTCTCTGTTCCCTTGGCATTTTTATCTAGCTCGATTGTGCCTGAGGAATTTCCTGCTCCATTTACTGGTGATTACATGGTAGAAAAGCATCCACCCTTTGCAATCTGTCTTATAAAACCGAGTAATGAGCCTATAGTTCCCCCAGAGTATGGAATGTGCAGGTTACAGGCAGCACGGTGTGCCCCAAAGCAAGAGGAGGGAAATCCAGTGTCTGCTTTCTCAGTGGTAAAGGTTTCGATGTTTAGAGATGTTCAGAAGCTGACAGTGCCCGAGAGGTGTGTCACCGTTCCTGCCAAGAACTATCAAAAAGTTTGGTATCATTTCTAGACCGGCTTGGCAGAGAAATCTTGACTTTACATTTCAGAATGCTGGCTCATCAGGAATGTGTCTGAGTGCCCATTTGCTTCTGCGAGGAATGGGCACAGAGTGGATTTCTAACGCCACCATGTGAAGCTTGTCTTTAGGAAAGATCAAGGTTAGGACGTGTAGTTGAATTTCTGACCTGACTTCCATAGTTGTGGGATGTGTGAGTTAGGCAGAGGGAGGAAAGTCAGAGGAGACAAAACACACCAAGGTACAGAGTCCATGAATAGCCTGTAAAATTTCTTGAGGAAGACACGGATGACACATGGGAGATGGTATTTGGGTGCTGGAGAAGGCAGAAGGTCCAATGGAGATAAAATGCTGAGGGGACTGAGAAAGAACTGTACAAAGTCTTTGGGAGTGTGGAGATTATTTAAATGAATGCTGGTTTTGTAGGAATATTTTAAGACGGTGAAACATTGGCATTGTGATTCCTTGGAAAGTATATAGGCAGTGTATTATATTTAACCTAATTCACTAAATAGCTGTGGCCTCTTATTAAGAAGGCTGTAACAATGAAAACAGCAGTTATGCTGGAGTTTCAGTTCCACCTAAAAGGGATGCTTATTTTTCATGTCAGGTACAGTACATTCCGATGGATTTGGGAGGGAGTGACCTTTTCCTGTGGAATTAGAGCTTTGGCTGTCTGTGTAGCCTGTTACTAAGATGGCTAGTTAGAGAGCGCTCTGGGCTCTACCCCAATACACATCCTTACAGGTGAAGAAAAAAATTAAATGGCTACATCTTTTTCCTATTAATCTCCAGACAAAGAACAATTTATCTCTGTCATACAACATTTTTTCCTTGGTGTAAAGTGAAAGCTTAAGAGATGTAATAGAATAGGCAGGTATTGTTCCTTGAATGGTTTGTTCCTATGATGTTTTCCCTCTAGACTTTACTGTTGCCAATCTGCAGAGGGAACATTTCTAATTTTGCCTGCTACTTTATCTATAAACCGGGAACCATTGTCTCTTATTTCAAGGCTTTGGGCTGCTTTTCTGGTGAGGCAGGTAACTGCAACAAGGGAAGTATTTGAGCTGTCGCTTCTGAAATTTTTAAGAGTTGTGGTGTTTCAAAGGTAACAGCTCATCGGGAAATGCTTCACTACGGTGTCATGCAGTGCACCACGTACTGGACTTAGTACTGCAGCTGTAACAATCGCAGTCTCTTTCTAAAATCATTTTATGCTCTGATCGCTGACTTGAGAGAGAGCATTGTTTGACAGCAGTGTTTAGTGAGGTTTTACAGTTCCTATTTGGATCCTAAATAAGAAAATGCAGCCAAAGACAGTTTCCAAAACCCTTATTGTTCTAGCTCATTTGAGAGGTGTATCAAAATACTAAATGCTGTCTTCCTCATCTTTCCTATGTTTACGAACCAGCCAAGGGTCACCTTTTCTTTCGGAAGAAGGGCAGGAATACCTGCTATTAGAAGATTTTGAAAGTAAAAAGATTCCACTGCAGTGAGTGAACGGTAGCTGTTCTCGGAACGTGTGTGAGAAATTAATCACAGAGCCATTAACTTGCCTGAAAATACTGTTTTTTTGAGATGCATCTTGCATGGTGTTCTGCAAGTTTTAACAGAAGGTCTATGTAACTTTGCCTTCCATTTGCTGGAAATAGAGCTGGTTTATTATTTGTTTGTCTGTTTATCTACCCACACTTTGATTATGCTTGCTGTTTCTGTCCCAGATTGCTGGCACACAAGAGCAGTTTTGTTGTCACTTTGGTCACAGTGTTGTGTTTGATCGGTCATATTGATTCCTGCAGATGGGAAAAGAATCAGCTTGAAAAGATAAGTGGTCCAACCAGATCAAATACAGCATATTCAAAAAAGGGATGATTACCCCTCAAATTAAAACACTTTATAACTTTTGTTGACAGACACTCGGGGGAAAAAAAAAGTAATTTTTAGTACATGGCTCCCCCTGCCACAATACTCCACCTCTTCTCGATGTGACTTAATGGCCAGTCCTTGTAGGTCAGCAAGCTGTACATTTACCACTTCTTGATATGTGGAGAGAGGTGTCCAGCCCTGGAACAGAGTACAGAATAGTTTGGGCACTTAGCATAACTTGCAGATAAGTGATGCTCATGTGTGATAACACTGAATTCATGTTGCAGTCCTCCTCTGCTTATGGATAGAGTGAGGAGTTGTGTTATACCCAACTTTGCCATTATTGTAAACAGAGGTGTAAATAGCCATTAGTACTTAGCTTAATAACCAGCTGTTAATGGAATATTTAAGCTGTTTGAGAGAGTTTTTTGAGCTGTTCTGAAGTGTGTGGGGAAAAGATTAAAATTTTCAGATAACATTCTTCTGTGCAACAGCATCCTGCATCTGAAATCCCTTGTAAAAACAGCAACTACTACAACAACAAACAGCCAACAACAACAAAAAAATAGCAGTAAAGCTTGTCCCTTGGACTCTAGTCCTAACCTAAATTTTCTTGAGGAAATGTGAAATCTATGACACATAGTTGATTCAGAATTGTACATGGTGCTCTTATCTCTGGGGGTTAATACTGATTTTTGAAAACGAGTTAAACTTCAGGGGCTGAACTTTCCCATCTTCATTTTGGTGTAAACTGTTTCCTTGGGCTGTGTTTCAGACTATCTTCAAACTTTTGGTCCTGCACAATCAGTATATAAATTCATATTTTTAAAACTATTTCAAGAAACTAAAAAGTTGTTCCCAAAAAGATTACTTTTAAAACCATGAAGTAAATCAACAATGTCCTCCTAAAATGAGAAATGTAAGTTGTTGCTGTCAGCTAAGCAAATGACAGACCTGTCTGCCTCGCGTGTCACCATTTTTGAAAACCTTCTGTTTTTACTTGTGCTCATGGTCAAGAAAGTAGCAGCAACATTCACTTTGACCTAGAAAAAAGTCCTTAATTTAAAAATTATACTGTTTTTTTGCTTTCATGTGATGGGTAGTCCTTAAGCATTGGCATCATCCATGTGCTGCTGTTCGGTTTTGAGCTTTGGTTCTATAGCCCTGCATGTTTTTTTAGTGTTTATATTTATGTGTTTGTTTAATGTAGTGTTTATATTTTATTTCTGTTATTTGGGAACTGTATTTTTCTCACTTTAAAGTATATCCCAGTGAGTGGGAATTAATTATTTTGGTTCTACATTTGCATATCAGTGTCCAGCTTCTCTAGCTTGCCCACTTCATTTTGATAGCATGTAAAATAGAGACCACAATCCTTGCCATACTTGCTCATGCAAAACACGTGTGACTTTTGCTTGGACTTTGATTGGAATGAATACCACAGAACCAGAAGAGTATGTCTACAAAGTGAGGAACTCCTGAGTGAATCCTTCGAGAAGGAATCCTCAAGAGCCAGGGCTGCAGCAGGGGCTGAGCTCAAAGTGTAACGTAGTCATACAGTATGTTCACAATTTACTATGCACTCTCTAACCTCGCGTAGTTCCTTCAGTCCTTTGCACTCGTATTTTTTTGCAAGTGTGTCAAACTTCCAGTGGTTTGTTAGTGAATTTTTGAAGCTCTGAGGCAAAAGTAGTAAACTGTTAGCAAACAAGAAATATGTTTTTGATGGTCAGCGTTGTAAGGAATACAGGAAGTTTCACTTCCTTGGCTGTGCCAAGCATAAACTCTTGATGAGAACATTCTCTTTTGGGGACCTATTAAAGTAAGGGCAGATTAATGTTCAGAGTCAGATAGAGACCAATTCCAACCAGTGAGACGGAACTTAAATATTTGTTTTAAACAAACAAAACAGCAAAACAAACAAAAAACCAAAACCAACAAACAGAAAACCCACCCCCCAAAAAAAAATAAAATAAGTGAATGGGAAAAGATGATACAATTGAAGATGGACAACTGGCCTAAGCCACTCGAACTGATGGATGATTATAGCTCTGCTACTACAGAGGAAAAAAGCCCCAGTTCATTAGGTGAATGACATTTTTCTTGACTGCAGATGTCCAGTCTAAGCTAATCACGTTCCCTTGATAGCTGGCAGAGAAGCACTTTGGGAGTGATATATCAGGTTTAGAAGGGTATCTAAGAACAACAGATTGTGTTTCATTCAGTCTCCATTTCTCCAATGACTGCAGAGGAAACCTAAATGAATAGCTAAACTGGATTTATTTCTTCTCAGGTTACCAGAAGCCCAGGAGATAAACTCATCCATCCCTTAAAGAAATTTTTGCACAGTCTTATTGGCAAATTGAAATTTGAATAATAAATTCTGGTTGTGATCACTTAGATGTAGAAAGACTCTTAAAATAAGGGGGTGGGGAAGCGCTGCTTGTGGCAGTCATGCTGTTGATTTTTACGGATTTTATTCCTCAGAAGTTTTGTAAAATACACTTTCCAGTTCCTTAATAGGGCTTAGTAAGAGCATAGCAGCTACGTGCTGATACACACGCACGCTGAAATACTGATGTATAAATTAATGCAATGGTATGGTACCATGGTGGTGAAAATAGGAACTGTCATGGTATGGTGGATCCAAAAGTATACAGACTGCATTAACTCCACCTTGGTTAGCGTTCTGCCACTGTCTTGAGATTCACTTAAGCAGGGAGTCAGACTGATAATAGAATTTCTCTGCCTGGAGCAAGGTATCTGGGGAGGTTTTAAAAAAATAAAAAAAAAAGATTGCAGTGTGTTTACCATGTGAGTTTACTGGTACTGGTTAGTACCAGTAATAATGAATGTGTTTTCATACCAGATGGAATTTCCAAATAAATCAAAGGTAAACTGTTGTGCAGTTTTATCCAACAACACTGCCTTAACTTGCATTCAATCAAAATCCGCTCTGTTGCACTTGCATCCTATGGATTCCCCCCCCAAAGAGCATGCAGTCTTCCTCTTGTTGCTGCTCTTACCTATTATTTATTTCTCCTTTATGTATTTTAAACCAGTTTTATATGTTCAGTAGATAACTTTAGGTATGCACCTCAGGGTGTTACAAGCAGTCTTATTTTTTCCTCTAATGCTTTTTTCATACTGATTTGAACTAGCAAGTACTATAAACCCAAGGACTGAGTGCATTATTTTCACCTTTAACAGTGCCATTAAAGTGCTGCTAGTTTGCAGCATGGCTTAAGGAGGAAAAAAAAATGGAAATATTTCACAGTCCCCAAGCAAACTCTGCTCCAAATTGGTGTCATGGAAAGCACTTGCTTTATGAAACATCAACTTGTTCAGCGCTGCTATAGCCCCACACTTACATTACTTGTTTCACATGCATGGATTTGTATGTATGTAGGTACTCAGAATCCTTCTTAAGTACTAACTCAGTTAAGTACAAATGTAACTGAGTTCCTGCATTTCATTAAAAAAAAAAAATTTGGAAGAGATTGATAGACTTTTTCATTGTTTATGTCTTACATGTTGTCTTTATTTCTAATGTTTGCTTTTCTTTATGTTTATCAACATTTTAATCTTGCATGTAGATCTCATGCTGACTCTGCAAAATCCAGCTCTTCTGAAACAGACTGCAATGATAACGTGCCCTCCCATAAAAATCCGGCTCCATCAGCGAGCAAGCATGCTGTGAATGGTGTTTTTCAGCAGCAAGGTGTCTACGACTCTCCACCTTCTCGTGGTGGAGTGACACTGGCAGACTGCAGCCTTTATAACCTGCCTAGGAGTTACTCACAGGATGTTTTACCGAAGGCAGCATCTCCATCTGGGACTGATGCAGAAGGAGAGCAACATGTTTTCAATACCCCATCAGCAACGTCTTCATTAGATGCACAGATGAGACACATCTCCATTAGTTATGACATTCCCCCCACACCTGGAGGTACTTATCAGATTCCACGAACTTTTCCAGAGGGAACATTGTCTCAGACTTCAAAACTGGAGACTATTCCAGATATTCCTCCACCTCGGCCACCAAAACCTCACCATGCCGCAGATAGATCTCCTGTGGAAACATGTAGCATTAGTCGCACTGCTTCAGACACTGACAGTAGTTACTGCATCCCTACAGCAGGAATGCCACCCTCACACAGTAATACCATTTCAACTGGAGACTTAAATATCTTTCGTAAAGGTCAGTAGTCCATCTTTTATCCCGCTTTTCCAGAGTTGTTGCGTGAAATGAGGTAATCTTGTGATGCATGATGTGATATGAATGGGCTGAATGATATAAGGAGAATTTCCAGCCTTTAAAAGCAAACCCTTCACAAAGCAGTCTGTGATTGCAATGCTTAAAATATGCAAGAAAGAGGAAGAAAAACAAAAGAAAATCATTAAAGGAAATCATCAAAACAGCAAAGCAGAGAACATCAATAAGGGATGTATGTTGCACTGTGGCATTCAGTCTTAGCTGAAAATATTTGAAGACCTAGACACATTTATGATGTTGCTCATCTTTAGAAAACGGCAGTTAGGAACTAACCATCTTTTGGGGACCATCTTTTGTTAATAAGTTTGTATGGCTGAGTTCAAGACTGCCAGTATCAGTGTTTCAAACCAGCCGGTGTAAGGTTAGTGTGTATGACCCAAATCTGCAGAAGCTGGGAGTGTTTCATGGAGGTCAGTGGGCCTTGGTGTATACCTAAAGCTTTGAGATCTATCCTGATCTGGTCATCCTTGCCACTGCCCTTTATTTCACTCCTGGTGTTAGGTATACATACTGCCGTGAAGTAAAATGTAAGTTGTTCCTTATAGTCACCTAAATGTTGTTGTTCTAGATGTGCTAGTGCATTTTTTTATTACTGTTTTTCCTTTAGCAGATGGGTGCGTTTCAGGTCATAGAAAACCTGATGGAACTACTTAGAGTTCAGTGTTTCTTGTGTTTATTTTCTGCCTGTTTGCTTCTGTGTTGTTGTTGGTTTTTTTTTGTTGTTGTTCCTGTTCTTATTTTCTCAGATATAAACCCGAGAAATTCAGTGAGAGGTAGAGATTGGGAAACTGATAATTTATTGTTAACCACTCCTTGGCCAAGAGGTTGGGCTTTTTCAGGTTCCTGAGACAGGCAGACATTAGTGTTATTTTGCAAGTGAGATTTTAAACTGATCAGAGGCAATGCTAACATCAGAGGGGCTGTTAAAGGAAAATTGTTTGTGTTAGGTATGGGCTTAGGAGGCTAAAGTGAGAAAGGGGATGGGGGCAGGGTTTTTAGAGAGGGCAGTGTACAGAATGGGTATGATCACACAGGTGCTCAGATAGTATTATCCTGTTTGTCATCAATTTTGTAGGTTAAATGTAATAATTTTTGTGGTGATTAGTGTTTTAAAATGACAAAGTAACACCCTGAAAGCAAGACCCTTATTTGCTTGACTCCTCTCATTTTCCTAAATTTCAAAGTGAGCATTCATCTGCCCAAAGCTGAGATTGTCAGCCTCAGGAAAAGTAACCTTTTCAACAATACTTTTTAAACTTTGTACTCCCCAGCACAAGTGTTTATTTTTCCTCTAAAGTAGAAATCCCAACACCCCACCACCACCCCCACCCCCACCCCCCCCCAAAAAAAACCACACACACACACACACAAAAAAAACCCAACAACAAAACCCCAAAACAAACAAACATGCAAAAAAACCCCTTCAGAACTGTTTTTTTCAGGCCAAGGGAGAGATAAAACCCAGAGTTCCCCCACAGTTTCTGTCTTGGCACGGCAGGGAATGGTTTGCCTATTGCAGGGTAAGGCAGCTTGTCACCTGCATGGGCAAGCAGGACCTGGGAGACAGATGTCTCACAAACACCTCTGTCCACCAGAGGAGCAGCCACAAAGCTGAGGACCTTCTTAATACGGACTGCCAAGAGCCAGGACCTTGAAAATGGAGGGGTCTTCGGATCTGTAGCAGTATGTTCAAACTGAAAGCCCCTGGAGACTGCCCCAGGGAGCTGAGCACAGGGGTTCTCCTTGTCCTGCCACTGACTGATTCCTGTTGAATTGGTGCTTGCCAAGAGAAAGGTATTCAGTTGGAAATCCTCTCTCCAGACCCCAAATTACATCTTCTGTTTGTTTTAGGTTTTTCATGAGGCCCCAGTATCTCAAAACCTATTCTGAACTAATTTTTTAAGCCTGGCTATTTGAAAGGAAGACTTTGCTGCTTTTTCCAAAGGAAACATTACTTTCTGTTCTTGTCACGGAAGGATGCCACTAAGAGCCTCAAATCGTGACTGATGAGTGCACAAACCAGTGTTTGTGAACACGGACCTCTCAAGAATATAGGTAAAATCTCTGGGCCACAGCTTCAGGAGGTGTGTCTGTCTGCTCTCAGAAGCAGACAGTAAATAACAACAGACTCTGGATGCCTGGTGCCAAGTGACAGGAACAGGGATGATAAATAGCCACTTTCTCTTCTTGTTTCTTTAGAAATTAGTTCTCAAGACTGTTATGATATTCCACGAACGTTTCCGAATGACAGATCTAATTCATTGGAGGGCTTCCATAACCACTTTGTAAGTATGACTTGATCTGATGAGAGGTGACAGTGACAGTGCTTGAATGCTCTTTGTTCCCATCTGAAAAGCAAGCTGGATTGTGTTTGTGATTTTTTTTTTGTTATGTTTTTTTTCCCATTTCAGTAGAGTATATTTATCTGAGTAGATTAGGTTAAAAAACTCATATGATTCACAGCTGATGGCATGACTTATTTTGTTAAAGGAAATATATGTTAATTCTAGAAAAACAGAAGCATGTTGACAGTGGGAAGTGTTTCAAGTGAAGAACTAGATGAAAATTATGTCCCAATGAATCCCAACTCTCCTCCACGACAGCATTCCAGCAGCTTCACTGAACCTATCCAGGAAACAAACTATGTACCAATGACACCAGGCACGTTTGATTTTCCATTATTTGGAAAGCAAGTCCCTCCTCCTGCTCACATGGGTTTCAGGTCCAGTCCAAAGACCCCTCCCAGACGGTCAGTACCTGTTGCAGAATGTGAGCCGCCGCCAGTGGATCGGAACCTCAAACCAGACAGAAAAGGTGAGGAAAATGTCCAACAGAAGAAGTTGGTTTTTATCATTTAAGAAAGTAACGTGGTTCTCCCAACTTCTCATTAGTGGGAAATTGATAATTTAGAAATTCTAACAAAATATTTTGAGCCTATGAGAAAGCCATAACATAAAGGAATTCTAGGATGATTTTTAACTGTATTAAAACATCAGAATAACAATACCAAATACAAGCATATTTTAAATTTTGTTGATGTAGTTACTGATGAAAAAATGACCCAAGTGCACAATTGCTAACTCTCAGAAGTTTTTGTTTTGAGGTTTTTTAAGCCTTATACATGGAAGACAGTTAGCCAACTTGTGATGGAAAGAGAGCACACAAGGCATTGGATAGAATACACATTTCTAGCCATAACAATGCTTGGTACAGAATCAGTACATCTTTTCCATCGTATGGCATGAAAGATAGAAATAACTTGTTTAACTGTTTTAGGTATTTGCTTTTTATGTAAGCACTGTTTGAAGAAACTAATTGTTAGAAGAATGAGTTGCACATTGTGCTGCTTTTCAGTCCTGCAAGTATGCAATGGTCTTAGAAATTCTTACATAGAATACTTCTTACAAATGTGTTCAAATGAAGGGAGAATTAGAATGAAGAAATAGTGTTTACTACTGAGTAGGTAGCGTTTTATCTTTGTTTCGCTCTGTAAAAGTGAGGAAAATCACTTGATGTTGGAGCAGCTTAATGCTTAAGTGTTAGTGGCCATATGTGGCAGTCACAGGGAAAACATTTAACACATGGGCTAAGTTACCTTATATATTTTTTCCTCTGGATCCACATGGGAGGAGGGAACTGCTAATTCAAGCCAGCTCTTAAGATATGTTTGATTTATTACAAGAGCTTGGTGCCATGCTTGTATGGAAATTCGTATGAACTGTATAGGTGAAAATTTTCTTGCCTTTATGGAGCGTGGTAGATTAAATTCATAAAGCATCAGGAAAACTAGATTTATGTGGACATATTTGAAACTGATAAATGTATGCAAGATGACTGTTGTGAGTCTGAGGAAGCTGCAACAACTTCAATGACAACATGGAAAAAAAATCCCCAAATTTTAGGCAGGCCCTTCAAACCTGTTCTAAAAAGTGAACTTCTTGAATCTGGGATGTAGTGGATTTACTTTTCCTTAAAATAAGGAATACTTGGTTGGCCGATGCTCTTAAAAGAAGATACAGTTATGATGTGTCTATGGGAGACACCTTTACAGAGAATCACCAATATATAGCATAGAGTTTCTCAGACAGCCTATCAGAAATACAAGTAAATGCTTAAGCAACTTATTTCCCTACTACACAGTTTCTAAAACAAGATAGCTAACTTTCTTGTAGAAGTGGGAACTAAAGAACACTAGGTCAAATGTCTGAACTATTTTGTATGCAATTAAGTCCTGCTTTTAAAATGCTGTGCTTGAAAAATGAGTATTTACACTGAGAATTGCTGACTTGATTTTTGAGGAAAACTCTATGGCAACTACTCAGATAATCCAAAATACTCACTAAACCTTTAAATTAGTAGTATTAACACTGTGAAAACAGCCTGTAATTAAGTGAAGTAGATACCACTATGATATGGATGATCTCAGTGTGAAATGGGAGGTACCACATCTCATTCTGGCTGTCCATCCTCAGAAAATGAGGCATGGCCTTTTGGAAGATGTTGGCTTGGGTGTAATTGTTTCCGTATTACCAGACAGTAGTTTTGTTTAGTTCTTAAGAAATGCTGGACAGTAACAGACTGATGGAAGCTGATACTAGAAAATATTCTCAAAATAAATATTTTAAAATTTTAAATATTTTCTCTGACAGGCCAGTTTGTGTATTTTACTGATAAAATGTTTAACCTTCAAAAGTAGTAAATTTCTGTGTCGAAAAGCTGCTTGCTTTGGCTGTTGGCA
The DNA here is from genome assembly GCA_027560015.1 of Chloroceryle amazona. NCBI lineage: Eukaryota > Metazoa > Chordata > Aves > Coraciiformes > Cerylidae > Chloroceryle > Chloroceryle amazona. The sequence continues at coordinate 27,090 of JANHFX010007930.1, read as the reverse complement.
GTGCAAAGCAGTTGCACAGATGTCTGCTGGGGCAGCATTGCTGCTCTTGCATCTCTCTCTCTGAAACTGAACTGGTATTTCACATTCTAAAAGTGGCATGTAAGGCTTCTCCTTTGCTCCCTTCCTCAAATGCTTTACAGCTAGAAAGACCTAGCTAACATCAGAGAAAAGATTTTTGGATGTACTAACATACTTCTTAATGAGTGTAGAGTGACTGGCTCCATTTTTTTTGCCTGTGGACTTTTAAAAGCTGTTACCACTGTAAAACAATATGATTATTTAATACAATTTAGAATATGAAGTAATTTTTAAGTAAAGCCATCCCCAAAAGTAAATACTGTATAGTAAACACTGAGGGGCTGAAAACAACTTTGAAGGTCTTGAGCTACTGTGGTGTAATGATTCTGAGCTATCACTGAGGGTCTGTAACACAAACACACACTGGCTCACTCAAATTTTATCAGGTGTACTACTGTGAGTCTTCCATTGTCGAGAAGAGCACATGCGATGACAAATGAGGACAACGTTGTATTCCTCATTTAGTGTTTGAGTTCTCCATGCAAATAACTCCTTCCAGAAATACCTTTGGGAAAAAAACCCGCAGTTCCTTTGGAAATAAACCTCTTGTTTTAGTAGACCTTTACCGAACTAAAATGAGCGTGTGCTTTACGTCCTATAGTGTTGCTTTTCCAGCTTTCAAGTTCTTGTAGCAACTTCAGTTATTCAGGTTGTTTCTGCTTGTCCAAATGTACTACAGTGGCCTTCTGCTACAGATCAGTCCATAGAAATTATCAAGCTTGCCAGTATATTAAAAAAAATTAGGCTTTTGGTTTGTTTTGTTTTTTTTATTTCCTTTATACTAAAGAACCATCATCTACATTGATTTTTGTATTTGCTTTTTGGCTGCTTTAGCTTGCCACTGTTGCATGTGGTCGTGATGCTCAGTTGGAAGCACTGTTGATAGCAAAATGCGTCAAACACAGGAAATGTTGCATCCATCTGTGTAGTTGGGTCTTACTTTCTGAATTGTTCAAAGACTGTGACTGATTCCACCTTAGAGCAATTATGTGACATTCGTTGGACAGTCACATGTTCCTTCTTCCAGATGCTGTTTACCCAAGAAGGAGCAGCAAAATTAAAGGTGATGAAATGCAGTGAGGTGATGACTCCCTAGACAGTGAAGGCAGCAAAGAACAGCCAGGTTCTCTTCTGCTCCACCTCATGCTTCCCCCGGGACTCTTCAAAATATCTCAAAAGGGTTGTGACATGAGGCAGTGGATCCTGTGATCTCCATCCTGCTGACAGCTTGCAGCACTGCACTGAATGTTTTGCTGCTCCTCGGGGAACCCCTCTGTGTACAAAGGCAGGTCCTATGTGGCTGGGCTGGCAGTCCATAAGAAGGTTTTAAGGCCTGACCAGAGGGTCTGTGAGTCTAGATGATCTTAGTCTTCATTACAAATATGACATAAGTCAGAGATCAAGGGAAGAACATAGCTAAAAATAAAAGGGGCAGGGTTTGAATTTGTTTTTATAGATCAGGAGGCCGCATTTGAGTGAGGTGGTATTTGGGCGACTGGGGGTATCTGTGAGCCTCTGGGCATGGCTGCCTTCATCGCCATGATTTATTTCCAGGGGCAGGCGGTGGGTTTGTGATCTTAAAGCAAGACTTTAAGACCAAACAACTGCAAAATGAGATGAATTTTTCTTTTCTTTTTTTTTTATAATAATGCTATTTTAGCTGTCCAGAAAGACTCCTTCTAGCTATGTAACATTTAGTGTGTGTGGACATCTCATCTGTGAAGTTCAAAGGTCTTAAGAAATATGTGCTTGCCATCTTGACTGATGAAGCATAGTTTTTCAATATCTGAATCAAACATTTAAGTCAATGCTGGAACTGGAGATGGTGGAATTTAGTTCATCAAAGTCTCTGCTTGGTGCCCTACTTACTGTAACTTGGTAACTTTTTGTCTGAGGGACTACATGTCTCTGTACCAAAGTTAATGTTCTGAAAACAAATACATAAGCAGTGTGCATATGGCTGAATTAACAATTCATGACCATGATGGAATGAAAATCAAAAGTTAAGTCTCCTTCATTTGACTGTAGTGTGACACAGCCATTTTTGTAATGTTTTTTGATCCATAGTACTTAATACTTTATGAGAGTGTTTGGTTTAGCACTGATCGTAGTTCAGGGTCCTGGGGAGCTGTGATGGAACGACGCGCTCGGAATCACCAAGAGGACTGCTGACAGAGGCAGTAAAGAAGTTGGGATTCCCAGCCTACAGCATGGTACTGGACTTGGCTCCATTTGTCTTGAATAGCATTTGTATTTGCCTGAATATTGTTAGAGTTTAATTGCGTTTAAGATTATTTTAAACAAGATTTTCAGTCCTAGTTTTGGGTTGGATTGCACAGATTATTTTGCTGATGGCAAAACTAACAAATGGATAGTGTAGTGTATTATTTATTTATTTACAAGAGGCTTATCTTTCAACAAAAATATATTGCCGTTTAGTCTGAGATGCTTCCTGCTTTTGAGTCCATACAATTGCCTTCAAAAGAGACTGCTGCTTGGCCCTGGTAATTCTGCAGCCCAGCAAGTGGTAAGCTAGGACATGGAGACAGAGAGCGGTGTGCACGTGGCTGTTCATGCCAACAAAACACCCAGTTGTATCTTGAGAACAAACAAAAGAAACCAAAGCGGGGGGTAGAATCTCATGAAGTTGTCACTTGTGATTGTTTTAAAAATGGTACGAAATTTATCTGAGGTTTTTATCATTTAAGATGTTACGAGACCTAATTTGTGTGGTTAAACCACAGGTATGTGGATCACTTATAAAAACGCGGCCGTATCTTTCCCATGACTTCTCATGAGCATCTCCCAAAGAGGTTAGCTTCACAGAAAATCCAGTTTTCCAATTTAAGAGCATAGGCCCACTTTGAAGAGGTCATGGTGTACAGAGATTTCACATGGCAGGAAGCATCTGACACATTCTGGGCCCCTTAGGACCCACTGTGGTGCATCAGGATGGCCAGCAAAATCAACTGGTTTTGTAATGCAGTGTGATGCTGTGAAAATCCCAAGCAAGATAAGTAGTTCTTAAGGAAATTAAGAAGCCTCATTAATCATGAAATTCATGATAAATAGCCTAGTGAACAGTTTCCTTGTTAAATATTTACATGTTTGATTGTCTGAGGTGGACAATTTGAACACACTGTCCATCCTGATACATGAGGAGCACCACACCATTCTGAAATAAAACTGAGAAACAGTTGAGGCAACAGGAGCTGACATTTCTTTAAAAATAATAATTGTTAGAAGTTGGTAGTGCAGTGTTCTGTGCTATTGTGCTTGTCTTGCATATCCTTAAATAAAGGGGCAAACAGGCACTGAAAATTTATGAGTCGTGATTTGAATCGGTAGCAAGAACTGAAGATCTGTTAAAAAAGAAACTGTAACTTTCATGATGATTTTTCCTGAGCAGAGCTACTGTTCATTTTGCTTTTAATGAATCCATGTATTTAATCCTTCTGTTTACTCTTGGAAGCTGTGCCTCCTGTTCCATTCCATTTAGGAACTTTAAAAATAAGATTTTGGGGGTTGTTTTTTGTTGTTTTGTTCTTCTTTTCCCTACAAGCTTCAAAGACTTCCATTTAGATTAAAATTATGCTTCCTTCCATGGCTGTACTAAATTACTTCTACAAGGCTAGTTTGTACTTATTAGCTTTAAATTAAATGTATATAGCTCCTTGGTACGATATAGCAGTTCTTAACTTGCAGCTGTGATTTGTCTTACAAAACTTTGAAACAACAAATAATTTCAAGTAAACATTTTATTTGGATGGCTGCATCACAGCTGCAAAGGAAGCTATGGTTTACTGGACATAATGGAACATAGGATCTTTCTGAACACAGAAAGGAAGACCTCTACTGATAGTGGCTGTAGGGATGGTAGTGTGGAACTCCAAAGATGCCAGAAGAGCAGGAACAAGAGAACATTTTTCTTCCCTCTGTACAATTTTTCTCTTCTTAGCTGTGTGCTCAATGCCTTTTTAAGGAAGCCTAGTTTATATATATATATAGTCCTGCTATTCCACTGGATTTTTTTAGAGACTTAATGTTAGGGTTGATTTTTCCAGTGAACAAGTTGAACTCTGTTAGTGTTTTGTTGTGTTGTTTGTGGGGTTTTTGTTTTGTTGGTTTTTGGTTTGTTTTTTTTTAGAGGGAAAGCAAGCTCACGTAGTATCTTGGACTTATGAATCTTAAGAGCAGCTTTACTAAGCAATGAACACTGCAGAACACTGTACTTTGGTCTTAAAACACTGTCATTGTTATTGAATGCTTTTAGTTCTTCACGTCTTGATGACTTTTTAAATACAGATGTGTAGAGTTGCTTGCAAATTAGAGTAGTTAAATAGTATTTTGTTGATTAATAGCTCCGATAGCCTGAATAGTTTTTATGGCATTTGGCAAGTATTTTATGAAAACTAGAAAACTAGTGAACCTTAGCTGCCAGATGCAGTTGGACTTCTTTTATAATCAGATACTTTTTCCAATTCATTCTTAATTTCTGGAGCAAAGTACCAGTGATCTGAGAGGAGTTATTTTGAGAAGATGAAAATGTCTAAGAAAACTGGAGAGCCTCTCTTTAGATAACTGCTTTTTATATTTCAATGTTGAAAGAGTAAGTTTACTTCAGCTTGTTTTTACTGTTCTACAGAGATTGTAGTTATCACCATCTGTGTGGTATCGCTGACCAGAACTTAGCACATTATCAATATTCTTATGTTGCTGCATGCTAGTATGGAAATGGATGTGAATGTTGTATAACTAAATGCATGTTTCTAATTAAAAGTACCTTGGCAGGAAATAGTCTTAATAAAAACAGAGATGAAAAAGCAAATTCAGGATATTTGTCGAGCTCTGTGCTGAAGATCATGTACTTGGGAATCAGAGTTCACTGGGTTGAGGAAGAGAAGGAAAGGGGGAGGTTCTTCTGCAGAACTGAAAACTGAATAATAAACCCTGTGGGACTAAGACTGTGAGCTTCAGCCTTGTTTTTTATGGAAAAATCTACAGTGGTCCCGCAAACTGGAATACTTGGACCTCAGTGCAAATCTGTTTCCTCTCGTTACAGAGAAAAGGGAGGAATATGTGTATTTTATAATGGAAACAAGAAACTGCTCTTAGTCGCTGAGGTAGCTGGTTTTGTCTTTTGCTCTCCCCCCTCCTATTCCAAGTAAAGCATTTCTCTAGCATTCCTACATCTGATCTCCTTGTCTCATACGGATTAGTCCTGTTGGCCAGGAAACAGCATTCACAGATCACACATTTCTTAAATTTCATGTTAAGTTAGTAGATTTGCCATAAAACTTTAAGCCCTATATAGCCAGTATTTAAATAGAGTTGGCCTCTTTTGTGAGGATGTTTGCAATTTCCTGACGTAAATCCCTTGCTAGCAAGCCATGGAGCAAGCAGCCAGTCAGAAAAGCAATGTTGTGAACAGAAATTTTGTTCGGTGCTAGCCCTTCAAGGCGATAGCCAGAAAACAAATGAGGCTCTTCAGTGAGAGGGTTATGTCCTCAAAACCAAAAATGTTAGGATCCACCTACTCTCATGAAGGAATTTGCTACAGTGGGACCCCTTCCCCCCCCCCCCCATTTTATTCCAAGTCTTTTATGGAAAACAAAAAGAGAGCATATCTGCTGATGGAAAAACCAAAAGGTTTTTTCCATTTAAACTATTATTTGAAACAAAATCAAACATGTGAAATGGACTCTACTCCTGATGACTTCTCAGACAAAGGCAGCATTGACACACGCCGAAATGCCAGGAGCAGAATTCATGCCATCTGAGTGCGCTCTAATGCTAGATCCATAATCGCTTGTTCTGCTTGGCAGTTTTTACAAGCAGCCATTTGTTAGAAAAATAGACTTCATTAGTGATTTTTTTCAGCTCAGAGTGCCCTTGCACATTATTTGGCTGATAGAACGTGCAGAAGCTGAGCTTCTCACTCCTGGCTGTAGCACTTTGCATTTCACAGGTGGTGACTTGACTGAACAGTGAAAACATCTAATTTTCACTTCTTGTTTGGTTGGTTTCACTTGCCATAACTTACTTGGGTTGTGTTTTTTATTTTTTCCCTTGTAGGTTTTCATCCAGTAGTGTTGCAACACAATGTATTTCCTTCTCTATTAAAAAATAAATGAATAAATAAACCCCCACCTTTTTTAAACCTAGATTTCCCTCTCCCACTTTTTGTGCAAATCAAAGGCATTGTCTTATGCAAGTGCTTAAACATTAAATGAGAGAAATCCCTTTTGAGGGAGTAAGGGATTTTAAGGGCTTTCTGTGCCCTAGCTCATGTTACTTTATCTTCTTAAAGGGGCAAAAATGAGGTGAAGGGATTCTGCACTACAGACATAAATGAGTAACCTCAGTTTTATGTTTGTGATCCTCCCTTCTCTTCTGCTTTACCTGGTGTCAAGGTTTGGGTGTTTTCTGCTTTTCTGTTGTACAGTGTAAGGTTCTCAACAGGGATATTACTGCTTCTTTTGTAGGGAGGAAAAAAAAAAAACAACCACTGCACACACAAAAATTTGAATTCTCTGTGACCTATTGAATAGGGAAATTGCATTATCCTGGTTGGTTGGTAGCAGCAAGCTGCTTTGCCACCAAATTTATTTGGGTTGAACAGTCTTTCAGCAGAAAGAGATGAAAGCTTAGTGAGTTTATTTTATGCTGGAACATTTTGTATGTTTATTCATGATCTGGATGAGGGGATTGAGTGTACCCTCAGTAAATTTGTACTCAGTAACTTTGCAGATGACACCAAACTAGGTGGGTGTGTCAATCTGCAAGAGGGTAGGGAAGCTTTCCAGTGGGACCTGGACAGGTTAGATCAGTGGGCCAAGGTTAATTGCCTGGGGTTCAACAAGGCCAAGGGCCGGGTCCTGCACTTGGGTCAGATACAGACTTGGGGATGTGTGGTTGAAAAATCTAAGTTGGAAAAGAACCTGGGTGTATTGATCAGTAGTTGACTAAATATGAGTCAGCAGTGCATGCAGGTGGCCAAGAAGGCAAATGGCATCCTGGCTTCTCTTAGAAACTCTGTGGCCAGCAGGAATAGGGAGGTGATCATCCCCCTGTACTTGGCACTGGTGAGGCCACACATTGAATACTGCATTCAGTTCTGGGCCCCTCACCACAAGAAGGACATAGAAGTGCTGGAGTGTGTCCAGAAAAGGGCCAGGAGGCTGGTGAAGGGCCTAGAGCACAAGTCC
>JANHFX010007930.1:0-19704 GCA_027560015.1 Chloroceryle amazona | reverse complement strand
CTGCTCACGTAACCTTTCCTTTTTCAACTGTGTAAAATCAAGTAGCCCCAGCACTGGCCTCAGAAGCTCCTGAAGATATAAGATATGCATTATGACTCCCCGTGTCCTATGCTTAAAGCTCAATAATCCTGACTTCTGAAGGCTGGACTAGCTGATCTTGAAGGTCTCTTCCAACTAAAGACATTCTGGGTTTCTATGATGCAGAACAGCAATATTACAGGGCCCTGTACTTAGATATATTTATACGTAGATATCTTTTGAAGATCTCAGAATGCTTTAGAAGTCCTAAATTAAGACAGACGGTTATGCAATATCCACATTTTACAAATGGGAATAATCATAGTTCAGGAAGGTTAGCTGCACGAGACCATGTAGCGTCATTAATAGAAGCAGGAATAATGAGTCACAGCCCTGAGTTCCTTGTGCTTATCTTCTGTATTATGGGCTTCAGGCATGTTTGTCTATAAGAGCAGAGGTTACAAAGTACACACTGGTTAAATAATTTCATTAACTCTGTTACCTCTGCTAGATTTCTCCCTACTTACGATCTTCTCTCATATGTCAATGCATCAATTGGCATTTTAAATGTAGTGGTATCGGGCCACATTTCTTTTAAATCCTACTATGAAACTGTGCACCACAATTAATATATTAGCTAATGGTTGTCGGTGTCAAAGGTGTTTGAATTTGATTTGTTCAGTCTATTTTAAGATCTTGGTCTTTTTATTTGGTCAAGCTTTTGTCATAGACTGGCAGGCAAGGTACTTTAAGAATATCAAATCATCATAGAATAAACTATGCCAGCATGCTGGGTCATGCTTTGGACTTATCTTCAGTCAAGGGCATACTTTACCAAAATGCATTATGTACCACGTGGCAATCTGGGTCTTTGGTCAGCATTGCCCAGCTGCTTGGCCTTTTCATCAGCACTTGGAGTCATTTAGGCGAGCACCTGATTTTGAAACTGGAAATGAACTCTCCGTACGAAGATTATTTCATGTCCTTTTCTTTTTAAGGAAGTTGCTGTGCAGCACTACTGGTAAATAAATAAGCAAATAATGTCTTACCTGTGTGGTCTCTCAGAAACACTGTGCAGAGGCTAAGATAGAGTACAAAACCTTTCTGTTTACCTTTCTTGTTGTTACTTGATTATTCCCAATACTTCAGTGATAACGGTAATAGAGCACTTCATATGCAAAACCCTTGGGGTAGAGATTTGCAAACTTCTTGTGTTAGCTGCCAAGTCGATTTATTTATTTTTTTACGAAGCATTCTCACTCATTGCTGGTAGTACCAGCCCACATCTGGGATTGTACAGGTTCTTTTTTTTGTCTGTAAGGCAACTTTTTAACATAATCAGACTTAAATGTCTCGTTCGGTTTACTGTAAAGATTTACCTTTCACCTGGCTTCTTGGTATATCCCTTAAAGGCATTCACCTTTGTTAATATTAACTCTTTGTCAGATAGACTTTCATGAAAGGTTAGGATTATTATAATTTGTGGTGGAGGTTGGGTTGTGCTGTGGTGGGGGGACAGTATGCAGCGTGGGAGTCTGGAAAGGAAGCTTCTGTGTCTGCAAGGTCAGGGGGGTGGTTTTGTTGCAGACAGATCTGTGGGGAACAAGTTTAACAAATACAGTGTGGAGTAAGGTTCTTGGGGCTTCTCAAATGGGAGATATAGAGTGGATAGGAGACACCCCAAGAGTATCACTATTTCCAAAGTAATTTCATGACTGAAGAGAATTTCACTTCTCTGTGGGTACCTCACCTTGCGTCAAACGCGACAATTCGCCTCTCACCTGTTCCTCAAATACTGAATTTTTGATATAATGCAACTTGAAACCTGTTAATAGTAATGATCAATTACAATATTTGCTAATGCACTTTTTACACCTTTTATGCTTGCCTCCAACAAATTACCTGCATGCAGCGTTTTCTTTGTTTCTGGTTTGGTGCTTAAGCCCTCAGTGTGAGACCTAGCTAGACTGTGAATCTCTCCTTCAGCAGCTTGCTCATGCTTGTGGCATTAACCTTTCTGCAGGGGGTTGTGCTGTTTGTTTAAAAAAAAAGTAAATATATCCATTTTTCCAGTTACAAATAGAATATTATTAAGAGAGTCTTCTTTTTACCAATTAGGTCAAAGTCCTAAAATTTTAAGACCTAAACCACATGGTTTAGAGCGAACTGATTCACAAACCATAGGTGACTTTACTACAAGGAGAAAGGGTATGTACTTTAGCACTGTATGTATATGGAGTTTATAAACATAAGTAAAACAAAAATTAAGGAAACTGTTATTCTAGAATAACTTTAACTCTTTTATAGTCTTTTTACTTCTGTGAAAATCTAAGATCATGGATATGTTTCCCTTGCCAAGCTAAAGGTTTTCCTATGTAAGAAATTAAAGTCTTTCTGGCTTGAAAAGCGCATGGAAACATCCCCTTGGCATTACCATGGGTGTTCTGATCTCTTACATTAAAGCTGTTCATGTTTTGAATTTACTTTTGTCTGCTTATTTAGAAGCAAGTATATGTGACTTAAGAGTTAAGTTGCTTGAAATAACACTTTTTAGGCAATAACCTGAAATCAGTTTACTTGAGTCTTCTGCAGTTGACTAAACACTGAAATAAAGCAAAATATTTGTCCTCTGACCACTTACTAGTACAGACATTTATTTATACAGCCTACTAAGCATTGCAATTGGCTTGATGGGCTTTATTGAAGGTGCTGAGTTGGTGCCTTTATATAGTCACAAGAAGTAGAGGTAATTAAAAAGAATGTTAAAAGTGTCTCACAAATGTCCCTGTTAACATCCCCGGATTGTTAAAGCCCGTTGCAACGGGATGAAATATTCCTGCTTTTCGCAGTGGGCTTTGAACAAAGTCCTGCCTCTCTCTGCTGTAGAAGTACCTTGCCCACTGTTTCTACCTGCCAGGTAGCCTCAGGCATTTACAGAGGGCTTAAGCCAAGCTGGACATTTTTGTGTCACTCATGCTTTAATATCATCCTGCTTATGTCATGTTTGGTTCTGCCACTTTTATCTCATATAATGCTTTATATCTTGATATAGATGAGTTGGAGTTGTTGTTCTGAGTCTCTGGTGACAGCTTTTTATGAGCAAGTGAGTTAAAGTGGCAGAATTACTGGAGAAGGCTTGATACACTTTGAGTGCGTAATTATGACTTCTTAACAGAGAAAAGGAGAGAACGGTTAGGGATACTAAAAACTGATACTTACCCAGAAAATTGGAATCAGGAGCCCTTATGTTCAATATATGATAGCTGGCTTTTCAATTAACACAATCTGATGAGTGACTATAATGAAAGTATAATGAGTACAGTTCTTCTTTTTCCTTGTGAGACAACCACACTGATTAAGCAACTGATTTCTCTCAGTTCCTCATGTGGTCACTCTGACAGCTCTTACTCCACAGCAACTAGTGTGACATGCCTGACTTTTGTACTTGGTAAATCTGCTAATAGGCAGCAAACTGAGGGGGGAACAAGGAGAGGAAGGGGTGTTGTTATGATATTGCATTTTATTTTCTACAAAATGGTTTTAGGGAGGATGAAGTTGAGATTCTAACTGTGACAGCAGTTAGACTGTGTGATTCCGCTCCCCCCCCCCCCCAAGTCCTTCTATATATATTTTTTTTTTCCCCCACCTAAAGTTTTAGGAGGGGTAAAACATACAAGCTGGAGGGAGAGATAATGCATTTCTCACTACCACTCTTATTTGTGGTTCTGTTCTGAAAATGGCATTTAAAAATGTCACCTCTTCTGGACCAGTGTCAGCTGTCATTAACGGCACAAACAGGCTGCTGCTCTGCTCATCTGTTGGTAACCACTGAAACAAGCCAAGCACCTCTTGGATTTGAAGCTGGGTGTTGGCTCATATCTTGCTATTGCTAACTTAGTCCTAGCTGCAGATTGTGCCCACCCTTGGAGCTGTGAAACCTCATCAGTAAGGGCACATGTACGCAGCGAGGCCAGAGTTGTCATAATAATAATTGTCCGTGAGCCAAGGAAAGCACCCAGAGCTGGCTCTGCTGAAACAGTGAATCAGCCCTATCCTGGGCTTGTCAGCTCAACAGGTCATCATGGCAGAGTAAAGGCAGAACATGATGATGCCATTTTCAGAGTCTCTTTTCAGAACAGAATTACTGTGTATGAGAGATATTGCAAAATCATTGGGGTTTGTTTTTTTATGATTTTTTCTTTTTTTTTTTGGTTTGGGGTGGTGTTTTTTTTGTTGTTTTTGTTTTAATTAATGTTGCTTTTCAGTACCTGGAATGATTAAAAAAATAAGCTAATATATCCTGGCTTTCTGAGAACTGAATGGTATCTCCGTTTCCTAACTAGTATTTATTCTCTTTAAAGTAGTCATTTTTTGGTATTTAGGCTTTGAAAAAGCTATTAACTGTAAGTTTGTTTATGAATGTTCTGTGCTTTATGATTGTCTGTTTCTTGTATAGCAAAACCAGCTCCACTAGAAATAAAACCTCTGCCTGAATGGGAAGAATTGCAAGCCCCAGTTAGATCTCCTATCACCAGAAGCTTTGCACGAGAGTAAGTTTCTTAGTTTTTCCTCATTCAGTCTAATTGTTGTTGTTGATTAGGCTGTTAATAAATGTATGTACATCTCTGGGTTTTAGCCTGTGTAATACAAACTGAGGTTTCCTTTGGAAGTGTGTATGTGCATGTGTGTATCTATGCTTATGTGCATTGAAACGAAGTGTGCCCATATGAATCTTTAGTTTATAGTATTAAATATAAGGGACTGTGTATAACCAAAAAATGTCAAACTCTAGTAAACTTGAATGAAAGCTTCAGCTCTAATATGCTTATTTTTGTTGTTTACCAGGAGGTTTAAGATATTCGAGATGTATTGTTTGTAAAATAATTCCTGGTAATTAGCTCCTCCAGGTTTCCCATGTCTCCCAGACCGGATTCGGTTCATAGCACAACTTCCAGCAGTGACTCGCATGACAGTGAAGAGAATTATGTACCCATGAATCCAAATCAGTCCACTGAAGACCCAGTATGTAACATCTACATCTTAACTACTCTCTTCCTGTGCAGTCCTTACTTTTAAATCATGCAAACACAGAGATCCTTCCACTCATCACTCCTTTTACACTTTTAGATCAAAATAATAACAAAAAAAACCCTCTGTAGAAAAACTATAGTTTTGGTAAAATTTAAAAACATTATCATATATAAAGAAAATGGTTACTATATGTGTCTATTGTACAGTTCGATACATAATTTCTTCTTCCCCTCCTCCCTAGAAATGATCTCCTTTCTGTAATTGCTTGTTCCAGCCTGTGCACCACTTCAGTATTATGACATCAAGGGAAATAAACTGTCTTAGGACCTCTGAGACACACTTAACCTTTATTAAAAGCACATTGTCCAAGAAATGTGGAAGGAACAGGGGAAAAAGATCAATATTTTTGTTTACATTCCAAAAAACTGAGCTATGTGTACTTTTACCTAGGTTTCTTTCAAAAAGAAGGAAGGATAGAAGGGGGTTTTGTGTATTGAATTTCTGTATTTTTTTTTTCCTGAGAATTTTCTCAGATGATGAAGTTGTAGATGTTCAGATTGCAGTGCAGTAAGTGAAGAGCTAGCGAGGAAAAGTTAATGATGCATGCTGTGGGGTTTGTTTGGCGGAGGGAAAAGGAGAGAAAAAGAAAGACCAATAAAAGTCTCATACTTCAATTGCAGTCACCACTCTTTTATGGCTTGGGTTGTTAGTAGGTAATACAGCAGCATTTTTCACCTTTAAAGCATTATGAAAGAACTAGCACCCTTTTTTCCTCTCCTCGTTTGTCTGCCTTCCTCTATGGCATGTCCTAGCCCATTTCACTACACGCTGGACTCTCCTCCTCTCGCAGCACTGCTTGCTTCCCCATCCCCTGCTGCTCGGGATATCCTTCCCAATCTCCTCTAGTCTCCCTCTCCTCCACTTCACCATTGCTGTCTCTGGATGCTGCCTCTTAGGTCTCCCTGAGCGAGCCCCTCCTGCTGACTTCTCTGCAGCAGCAGCTCTGGCTTGGTGCAAGCTGGGGAGCCTGCAGAGCATCCTGGGCTATGATCTGTGCTGTGCCTGAGCCGCAGGTGAAGGGTGCTTTGGCAGTGGGGGGCTGATGATGTAGAAACTGTCTTGCCCCTGTCTTGTAAAGAGGCATTGGTAAGTAATCGGTACCGTCCCACGTTACAGACGCAAGAAACATCCCGTTGCACGCAAAGGTTTAGAATCGCCCATGCCTACGGTTCTCCCTGCAGCGGAATCGCAGCTCAAATTGGGGATTCCCACTGATTCTTACAATGCCTTTTCAGTGGTTTAACTTCAGTGCCAAGACAGGATAATTAATATCACAGCTCAGATGGCCTGTCATTAACATCTTCTGTTTGCTTGCACTGTTCATTCTTTAAGGCTGCTCTATGGATTTCCCTTCATTGATGTATATTTAAAGTTTCTGTTCTCTAACGCATATGCTCTGCCTGTCTAGTTTGTTTGAAATAAGTTTATTTTTTATTGAAAGAGTACTAGCTTTTTTATTTATGATGGAAACATTGATACAGCACCTGATATTTTTGTTGTTGTTTTGTTGGGCTTTTTTTTCATGTTCAATATGCAGAAATTTGTTTGGAGCATTTGGGAAACAAAAATGAACTTTGTCTCAGTCGTTTGTGTTTGTCCTTGTTACTGCTTAATATCAAATGAGTTGGACCATACAGATTTAATGAGTAACTTCAATTTAAAAAAGCCAGCCCATTAAGCTTTAACCCATAAAATATTTTATTTCCTAGAGAACCAGAATGTTTCCATATATTTCAAGGCTTTGGTTTTAAAAGTGTGCCAATTACCAAGACATTTTGGAAATTTTTATTTGTTCCAACAGCATCTTAGCAAGGAGTCCATACTTCTCTTTTTTTTTTTTTTTTTCCCTGACATCAGCTTCAAAGCATCTTGTTTGGACATGTCATACTTCTGTTTTATATAATAAACTCAGCAATATTCTGTTTTTTCTTTCAAGTTGCTGTCAGCCTTACCCTTCTGTCTTTCCTTCTGCCTTTCTCTTCATTTTTTGCTGACTGCTGCCCTCTGTCTTCCTTTTTTTTTCTTTATCTTTTAGAGAAGAGTCCTTCTATTGTACTGTTCCTATAACACCTGTTAAGAGGGAGGGATCAGGCTGGGAGAGGACAGAGGAGGTGAGGTTGTAAAAGTCTGGGTTAATTGAAATTTAGGTATATACAATGCAACTTCAGGCAGCCCTACACAAATTCTCCAAAATTTCAGTCTTTTGGTCACTTGAATAATACTTTTAGATTTTCAGCTTAATCATGATGGCTTTTAAATGAAATGTAAAAGCTTCAGCTGAAGTTTTGCTACTATTCCAAGGCTGAAATTCTTGTAAGGTATCTAACAGCAATATAAGGAAATAAAAGCTTGTAATGAAGTAATGCTAAATTTGAGATGTAACAACTTCATTTGAAAAGAACAAACCACACTCCGCTCATATCTCGCGTCATGAGACACACATTAGGTGGAAGGCAGAGATTGGTTCCATGGCAGCCTTAAATCTGGGGGGTTGGTTTGGGGTTTTTCCCTCTTGTTGGTTTTTGACTCTATCCCAGTTCCGAATTAAACTATATCCCTTTTCTATACAAGGTCAATAAAATTTGCATGGTTTAACTGATTGCAAAAGCTCTCGATCTGTACTTTCACCTTTAATAGTTTGAGAGTTCATAGTAAGCACATTTGATAATGTGAATCGTTAGCAGGTACATTTGTGGTTAAAGTTATTTATATTACAATTTCAGAATTTGTTCGGAAGCAACAGTCTTGATGGAGGAAGCAGCCCTATGGTAAAACCTAAAGGAGATAAACAAGTAGAATATTTAGATCTGGACCTAGATTCGGGAAAATCTACTCCACCTCGTAAGGTAAGCAAATCTTCAACTCTTGCATTTCCGCATTCAAGAATTTTAAATCTCTTCGAGTAATTGCTGAGCAAGATGGAGCCTCCAGCAAGAAAACCTTAACTAGGTTGTCAGATGTCCAACGCAGGCTCCCCAGTTGACTGTCTCGGAGAAATCTGTCCTTGTTCTATATATTTTCGGGACATCTGCTTGCTTTTTGTTGTTCATTTATTTTAACGTACGATTTTCCCTCTCCCTTGCTTTTCCCAGAAAAAGAGCAGTGGTTCAGGCAGCAGTGTGGCAGATGAAAGAGTTGATTATGTTGTGGTCGACCAGCAGAAAACGCTAGCACTGAAGAGCACACGAGAGGCATGGACTGATGGGAGACAGTCTACAGAATCTGAAACCCCTACAAAAAGTGTGAAATGAAAATAATACTGATTTTTCTTCAAAGAACAGAGAGGAGTGAGTTTTGAAGAACTGCAGAACCACAGTGGCAGTGTCGTTCGACTGCACAGTACCTGATTCACTGGGGTGTGAACAGGTTCTTGACCGAATAGTGTGGAAGCCAAAGGACACTTTGAGTATATCCAAGGAATTTTAACATCATAAATTGGCTCTGTGGTCTCTGGAAAAATGGCAACCTGTAAATAACATGTAAAATAGTATTGCTTAGCTTTCAGAAAACCTTTTGTTCTGTAGTTAACACATTTGTAGTATTACTATGTTTATGCACTTTTTCAGTTACAATGTTGGTTCAGGTATTCCCAGTTAGTGTTCCTTAACACCCGATTCATCTGGAGAATTATTTTTTTTCCTTACACTACTATTCTTTTCAATTTTAGACTAATTAAGCTACATGTAGATACAGAAACTAATATTTGAACTTTATTTCCACAACTTAAAATTGATTTTTTTTCAGAAATACTTTCACAATTGAATAATCTACTTGAAATGCCAAGAGACGACCATTAGTTACATACATGTTTATATTTAATACATGCAAGATTATTTGGAAGTCTACAGGTTACCTTCCTAACAAAAATTGCTGTGAGTTAATAATAATGAACTGTACTGGGTTTAGACCTACAATCCTGGCTTATATGTTAGTTGTTAGTGGTGGAACTTCTATTGTATTTTATTAATGACAGTGTTCTGTGTTCAAAGGGTGAAGATTCTGCAGGGTGGGATCTTACACTTTTAAAGACTGAATAATTAAATATCAAGTAAGCCTGCAAACCAATGATGGCATGCAGTAATATTCTGATCTCACACTTATTAACAAGAAATAACCTTTATATTATTTACAGAAGGTAGAGTATATAAATCAGGTACGTACCAAGCACTGTTGTGCTAATACACTGATCAGGTTTAGACAATGAGCTTTAGTTTTGTACTATTTAGAAGTTCTAATGTCAGCTTTCAGTTCGAGATTAATGGAACAGTTTGACATTCACTGTTTGTAGTACTAGCAAAATACTGTGATTTTGAATTAGATGTTAATTCAAATGGAAATACTATGTTTTGACACCATAGTGCCCTTCTTATGATCTCTATTTTAGTTTAATCTCCTGCTTGGCCTTATATTTAAATCCCTATGCAACTGGTATTTTGTATCTCTGTTTTTAAAAATTAGATAATATACTTAAATGATCCCCTTGTAAACCACTTGTTCTTTCCTGGTACAGGATTTTAAGCTCTGTATACTGTGATCCTTTATTTTACTATGCCAGTTCCAAATAATAATCTGCCTTGGTTTAGAAATGGTTTTTGTTATTTGGAAGAAGCTAGAGTTCTTTAAATACGTGAATGAGTTAGGTCTAGATAGAAAACTTACTAACACTTTTTTTTTTAACGCAAACACCTTCAAGTCAGCATTTGGTTTTATTTTCCCACCCAAATGTTTTATTTTGTCCAGATCATGTAAAAGTTGAGCATACAGCTGTGTTGTTTTCTGGCATGTTTGCCTTAGTACTGTGCCTAATCTACCATCGGTTGTTTCTCTCCCCTCACTGCCAAAATCTACAGTATGTAAATTATCTTATTCTTAACAAAGGTTCTTTTTAAATTAGTAATAATTTGATGCTTTGAATGTTCATTTTAAAAAAAAAGAAACTAAACACAATGCATTTTGAGGTGAATTTTAAATAAATCGAGTTGTTCAGTTTTGATGTGTAAACTCTGTCCTGTGAAACAGCAAACCCATGTTCCTGTGTCTGCGAAGGTGCCCAGATACCAACCACACTTTTTCAAAATTGCAGATTACCTCTACGTACCTCTCCAAAAAGATGTACAGCTAAAACACCTTTCCACGTGAATCTCGGATTTGAAACCCTCCGCAAAGCAGCTAAATAATCTGAATTCTCAGTGTCTTGAGAGGCAGAAGTGGTGTTGTGAGCCAGGGGACCTTGATGGCTCCATCAAAAGTAGCTCAAATCCATAAAGATTCTGGAGCTATATTGACAGTCTTCCTATCCAGTGATAAACTCTTCCTGACCGATGCTGCAGGTGAAGCACCCACAGCCATGGCGAGTACTTGGTAGCTAACGTAATGATGGTTTTGTTTCAGGGCGCTGGCCTCAAGGATTTTATCAGCGCAAAGACAGCAGTGCATCTCCACTGCTGAGATGTCTCTGATTCTTGAACAGATGTGGTTCGATGATCACTTTGCTGTTTATCCTACGTAATCATGTTGGCCCTTGCCACAGGGGAGAAGAATCCATACTGTGGACTCCTGCACCCAAGGAGAAAGATCATCTTGGCGTACATCAAACTCAAGTTTCATTATTCTATTAATAGACAAGAGAATTTCAGGGAGAAGGTTTAGAAGGGCTGCTCATCTTTTACCTATCCCTAAGCCATCTGTCCTTGAAAACTGAAGTACACCACTGTGTATTATTTTTAAAACTATTTGGGATTTTATAATCAAGCCGTGGTACTTGTAGATCTATATTATTTTTCCAGATGTTATGAACATCTCTGATAGTGAAGTATAAGTGCCTAAAAGAACTGGTTGCCAAGGCTGGCCTCTCCTGTTGAGCTAGCAATACAAGGTGGTGTTGCTCCAGCTTTGCTGATATCTGTAAACTAAAGACTGATGTACTGTGTCTTCATTTTAAATTTGGCAGCATTCACAATGTTAATTGTTATTCTGATGGAGAATCCGCTCTTAATTTCTAGGCTTTTTCCCTTCCTTTTAAGGAAAACAGCATTTCCCAGCCTGTGCAGACAGTATAATGCTTTCTAAGTAATAGGCTAAAATTTCTCCTTAATTAGATTTCTAAGAAGTTTTCTCCCTCTAATTCCAGTAATGCTTTTTTCTCTACTCACATGTTGTCCAGAACCACGATACTAACTCTGGAACATACATCTCATTTTCACCTATAAAGGATTCATGCTGCAGGTCTGAGTTCTTGGATAGTCTAATGGTGTGAATATTAAATTGATAAATGTGAATCCTACAACTGTAGGTGGTAGAAAGTAAGTTAGATTGATGTTAGCCTCATCTAACTTTCCATCACTACCTTCGTGAGGATGCTCTAGTTAGCAGGATGGCTGCTGGTGGAAACTCCAGTGGGTATCAGCACAGTAGCAGTTTGTGAGTGTTGGTTGTCAGGCGTTCTCTTTCAAACAGGCAAGTTCTTTCGTGTTTTGCTAAAACAGTGTGTTACCAGTTGTGGATATAGTTTTCATTGCTCTACGTGTCATAGAAAAGTAATTTTAAACTACAACTAGAGGTGTGCAATAGTTCTTTTACAAATACAAAAAATCTTGCTCACAAAAATCAAAAGAAAAACTGAGCACCTCGCGCACTAAAATTGACTCTGAAGATGTTTTGGTATTGTCATACTGCAATCTGGTAAGAGCTAATGGCCACACTTCAGCACACCGTGGCATCATCAGTATTACCTGATGAAGTGCAGGTGCAAACGCAGCGGCGCTGTAAAGCGACATGGAAAAAGATCAAGAGATAAAAACGTGATCATTAGTTTTTTTTACTGTACTTTGTAGTTAGGCAAAAAAAAAATTAACAATCCCTTTAAGTATGGCCATTGTGACATAGTGCCACACATAGGGCATACAGACAAATTACAGTCTCGCTGGTTTAATTAATTTAGCCTTCATTGCTCCATGTAGCTAAATAGGGAGTGATGGGCAGCTCTACAGCTTTCACATGGCACTGTGAGCTAAGCAAGGTTTTTATCACGGTGAAATTTAAGCTTAACTACTATTCAGTGCAGCAGGCAACTTAAATATATTTATTGTGTCACAAAACTACTCGGGAAACTTAGCAGCCCTGGACTAACCTTCCATCCCCTCCTTTGTGTCATGGTTTGTGCCATGAACAGTGAAAGGATATTTATTTGCTCAAGAAAAAGGTATCAGAAAGCAATACTATTACGTAATCTTTTTGGATATTTTATACCTCAATCTGTTTGGATATTTTACCCATAGCTCTTGAGAAGCTGCCCACTATCCACAGGTGAGCTTAAATTGGGATATTACCTCTGTATTTCTTGCATCTACTCTCGGTCTCTGTATTGTACCAGAGCCACCTTCTTCTTTTCTTGTTTGTCTTATTACATGGGAATGCTTATAAGAAACAAGCTAGCTGAAGTGTACAGTTGTGTAATCTGCAGTGTACACACAATTTAAGAAACACTACAAATTTGGGGAAAACCTTGCAAAATAAGTATGTCACTGTGATACCAAATTTAGTAAGCCAGTAAAACTACTTTTCAGTTTCTAAACCACAAGGCATGTGGTTTTACTTTTGTGTTTAAGAACAAAAAGTGTCAGAAAAACTTGAATAATTTTCAGATGTTATAGTTTACTAGGGTAAAATGGAGTAGAAAAAAAAAAAAAGATATGCTATTTAGAATGTAAAATACCAAGCTGTTAAAAGGGAGGCTCTCAAAATTTGCCTGCAGTTAAAATATCAGCGTGATCACTCTTGAAGATTCTTACAGGATCCCTCATTGTGGCCAAGCCTTTTCATGCTGTTATATCTGCAATGAAGCAATAAGAAAATGTGCATAACATCAATTTCGAACAAGGCCAATGCTACTATTGCCTTAGGATTTTATTAAATGCTGTCCGAGGTTCTTTTTGGCTGGTGCTGGCTGCTAGTGTGTGTATGTGGGGCTTCCACAGGTGTCGGGGCGACTTGACGGGTGTGGAAATAGTCTTCTGAAGATATTTAAAAGGTGCAATACTAAGTAGGACCAGGCTTAGTATTACTTTTAGAATCCACTGAGCACTTTTAAGTATGAAATAAAATGCTTTTGACTTGGAAAAATAAAGGGCTTACAGTAGAGCATCTCAGTGTTTTATTCGTTTAGCTGTAGACGCTGCAGGAGAATTGAGCTGTCCTTGAACTAGCTGTACCTAGCTAGTGACTAGCTGTGTAACCTGACAGTGCTACTAGATGCCCAAGGAGCAACACTTAAAGCTAGAGGTCAAGTATAGATTTCTGTTCTAAACCCCTGTTTACAGAAAACATGTTGATTTCTGGAAAGCTGATCTCTGATACCAAACGTGAGCAAAAACAACTGGGCAGCTGAAAGTTGCCTTTACAACATTTTTTTTTTAATCAGATGGACAGAAGGAGAGGAAAGTATAATTATGTCTTTTTTTACAGACATTAAATTCTATAAGACCTGATATTTTTATGCTATTTTGAGGGCATCTGCTTTAGAGGAAGGAATGGCTATTTTTTTTCTGTGCACTTTTGTGGTGGATTTACACCCTTGTAAACTGTGCAGACTAATTGAAATGTTTAAGGATTTTTTTTTAATCTCCCCTTATCTGTTAGTGGTGGAGATGCTGGCTTGGGAGTTTGAGAGACTAGCAGGCCAGTCTGAAGTATCTCAAGTTGAGTCTGGAGTTAGCCGCATCAAAATGGGGATTCAGCCCTCTCCTGAGGTTGTCTTCATAGTGATCCATATAAATCAGAGTGTAAATAGTCCGATAGTTAAAAAAATAAAATAAAAATCGTAGTTGAGACCAAAATGTTGAAACAAATACTGTTCAGAGTTAGGCTCCATAATCTCTAGTTAGGCAGGGGGTAGGATATTTAAATGGCATTAAGTGTAAAAGTTGCAACTTCTCCAGGCACACAAATCCATTGTATGATCTTTGGCGGAGCAGGCTTGACTATTCAAGGCTCTAGTTTATCCTGTTTAAGTGAAAGATCCAAGAACTTTCTCAAAATAGTCCCATTTCTAAATACAAGTTTAGGAACTAAATTATAAAATTACTGTTTGTTTTCACTTTTTTCCCCCTGCAGAAATCAAAGAAATTGTGATCCTGAAGACCATTTTACCATTAGCTCAGCGCACCATGAGGGAGCACAGAAGAGACTTAGCCTTTAAAGAATTTTATTAAAAAGAAGAAAAAAGGTACAGGAGCCAACCAGGACCAGGATTTAGCCTCTGATGTGCCTTGCAGTGAGCCCTCTTCCTCTCGTACACCATGGAGTGCAGCTACCCCTGACTCCAGCGCTTAGCTGAAAAGTGGGGACAGAAATTCTATGGCCAGTGCCAGAGGCACCAACAAGCTCCTGAGAAGTGGTGCACTTAAAAACTATATAAAGAGTTAAAGCTTCACTTTTGAAGAGGGTTGATAAATGCTGGTTTTGTGTTCCCCCTTGTAAAAGGAATAGGATAGCATTTAGGACTGGGATGTTTGGATGCAGGTGCATTTGGTGTACTGGCCTTCACTGCATTGTGCTATGAATTTAGTCATTTGCCCCCGGTGTTTTGTAGTTCTGTCTGTGTTTCTTGTATCAGTGCATTTGGTGTACCGGGAGGAGGGCCATCTTTTAAAGTATTGGACTAAGGTGCACTGCGAGATGTTTTTGTGCAATCTTATTCTGCACCTAGTTTTGTGATAATGGACTTTGTCATGTGTGGCTGGCCACAGAGATTCATTATTAGTTTCAATCTTTTATAAAAGTACATCTTGAAAAAGTTTTACAGATACATTTCCAGATGATAGTTCTAAGATTTTTTTTTTTTCCTTGAGGTTTTGTTTTAATTGGTGCACTGTGGAGAAAAATGGAAACTGCAAATTAAACAAGCAGTTAGTGTTCTGTAAATGTGATGAAATGCTCCTTTAAAAAAAAAACAAAACAAAAACACAACAAAACAGAAGCAAAACTCAAAAACAACCAACAAAGCGCACACAAAAAAAAGAGAACTTCATTTCAACTGTATATCTTTATTTGGTATCTGCTATTTACAGGTCTGACTACCTTCAGGTAAACCGCAGCCATGTGCAACTTGCCCGTTTCCTTCAGCAAGTCTCCTTTCTGAACACTGCCAGTTCTGTGGGCTGGGGCTTTCAGATCAGGGCTGCTGAAATAAGCTTGCCTGCCTGCCTTTTGGTCAGATATTTCTCTAAAACTATCAGTTCAGGGCACACAATTGGACAGATTTTACTTTTCTCTTGGTACATTTTATCTCCTCTGCACCATAATGATCTGAATATGTGCTGTTACTTTTTTCCAAAGGCACATTTTTTTTGTCAAGCCTTACTTTGATTTCCTGTGTCTTTCTGGCATGACTTTGCCCCCACAATCGAAGGATGGTAGGGGCTGGAAGGGACCTCTGGACATCTAGTCCAACCCCCCTCCTAAAGCAGGCCCACCTAGAGCACATTACCCAGGATTGCAACCTGGCAGGTTTTGATCAGAGCAGGAGACTCCACAACCTCTCTGGGCAGCCTGTCCCAGGGCGCCATCACCCTCACAGAAAAGTTTTTCTTGTTCAGATGGAACTTCGTGTTCCATCTTGTGTCCATTGCTCCTTGTCCTGTCACTGGGCACCACTGAAAAGAGCCTGGCCCCATCCTCTTGACGCTCACCCTAAATAATAACTTCTATAAGAGTTGCTCTGATTTTCATGAGTGAGCAGAAGGGTTTTTTATACATTTCAAGTAATCTCTGTTGTTGTTCAGAACGATCACTGATGCGGGAGGGAATTTAGATGATGCATACAAGTTAGTAACCCAAAAAAAGTAAATATAGCCCAACACAAAATGTGTATTCATGTCCAGTACCAAAGATTTGGAAAATACATGTGGCATAAAACAAGCATAGCCTACAGCACGCATAAGAACACATCAGTTTTGCAGTAAAAACAGGATTGGAAGACGCTGTATATGTCCTGCTGGTTCTGATGCTATAGTTCCAGGGAAGCAGAGGTCAGATAGTTGTTGACATAAGTGTCTAAGTGGCTCTGAAAATCTTTCATGAGTGTTTAAATACCTAAACACTGTGAGGAAAATGGCCCCAGGTACAGAAGGTGAAAATTTTTGTTGTTCTTGTCTCATTATTTTTGTCATCTGCTTTCTGAAAATAGACCTAAAACATAGTGCACATATAAATGTTCCTTACAGCCTAAGCACTGCAGGTGAATTCAGTGCTATTCTTTTATGAAACATTGCTTTTTCTAGGATGGCTACACTAACGTGAACAATTTCAATGTCATCTTTGCAGTATTCAAAATGTGAAGAGACCGTGGATAGAAATTTATACACTTACCTGTGGTACATGCTAAAACATTTCTTCCATTGCGTTGAGGAATTGACCGAAATGAAGATGTTACCCTTTGAATGTGTCGATTTTTTTTGTGTCTAGTGGTTTTGTGGTTGGGTTTTTTGTTTGTTTTACAATGAAAATCAAGGCATTGGTTCTGGTGAAGCTGTATCTTTGCTGATGGGCAGAGAGGTTTTTTTGGTTTTCACAAACATAGCATAATTTTGATGGCTGATCTGACTGCTGGTTCTGTGTGTATCACCTCTTGACTGCAGCACCATTAATCTGAGACAGGGAGAAAAATGATGGTGACAGAAAAGTGATGGCCTTGAAATAGGCCTAATTATAGCTAGCTTTGGATAGGATAGTCCAGCTCAACACCAGTGTTGAGAGGAAAAGTGTCAGTATCTAATCTCCTTTGTGTGGTATTTTACTTCTGCATTATAAACTCAAAAAAACACCCAAACAACAAAACCTCCAACGATTTGAAGGCAAACCAGGCTCTCTTCCCCCCCTCCTACCTTCCTGAATCCGAATGTCTGCCATATGTCTGATGGTGTGACCACAAACAACGCTCGCTCTCTCCTTTCCTTTCCCAAACTTTGGGAAGATTTAGTGTTGAAGGATGTGCCACAATGCCTATTAGGGTAATTGCTGCACAGCTAATAGCATCATTTGGAGTTGCTCTTGTGGTGTTTCAATTTCTTGTTTAACAAGAAGGCATCTAAAGAATGTTTAATTAAAGTTATGATTACACAACTGAGCAACAAAATTGAATGACTATCACCTAAGAGATTTGATAAAAATCTGTAATTAAACTGTTCTTTACTAACTTCACAAGCATGTTAATAATTAGTTGTCCCTACAATTTAGTACCGGCTGCAGATTTTTTGCCTTATTGTGTATTTAACTCTGGTGGTGTTTAGCACACTCGTAACCTCTGTTACGAGCCTTTTTATGCCACTGGCTGCTTTTAGTTTAAGGGCTCCATGTCTGGGCTTTGCATGGACTCATTATTTTGTGTTCATGAGCATCTTTGTGTTAACTTGAAAGTCTCCTTTCCTCTTTTGGTTGGGTATTTTTGTGGGTGTGGTGTGGGGTTTTATTTTGGTTGGGGATTTTTGTTGTTGTTGGTTGGTTGGTTTTGTTTGTGTTTTTTTTTCCTCAGTCGTCTTCTCTGCTTTTGGGACCCTAAGAAATTTAGAACATTTATTCTTACCTTCCACTTTTGACAAAAGATTTTTTTTTTTAATTACACCTGCCCTCTGTACTACTTAGAAGTCCAACAGTTTGCTTTATTTTTGCCTCTAGTTGAGCCCTTTCTGCTGAGCATGGTGGAGATTTCAGTAACTCTGCTGTTCCACAGCATGGCTCTCTTCACCTGGAAATAGCTTTGCCCAAACTTCTGATGTAGTTGCCTCCCAGCATTACTGCTCTGTTGCAGTGATGGAGCATCCGTGGCACCTTCAGGCAAGTCGTACTCCATGAAATGGGTGGATTAGAGCGAGAGTCGAAGTCTTGTTGAAATGAATCATCTATTCAGAAGTGGTTTGGTCTATAAAACCATATTTCATTACTATCCTTTTAGGCTTACCCAGAAATGCTGATATGATGTTGCAGGTTGTATACAACTGCAGGAATATATTTTCCTTTTTTCCCCTACCTCTGATGTTGAGAGGGGAAAAAAACCAAAAAAGTCCTTGTTCTATTGTGGCATTTGGGTTTTGGTCCAGGCATATTTTTTGATAATGTTTCACCCTTTGTGATTGAAATATTTAGGGCGGGTATTTTCTTGCGTATTAACCTTGAAATGTAAGCAAAAAATATTCTATCTTTATGGTAAAGACAGAGTTTCTTAGAAGTAAGGGAAATGGAGAAGCTGAAGCAGAAACCACGAAGAGAAGAGAATTTTGAAGTAGAGATGAATGACACCATATTAACCTCTTAGCAGCATCTCAGCACCACCCCCTGGCACGGTGCTGTTGTGTTTTGCTGGGTGGCCAAGGATCAATGAGATATGGGTGGAGGTGGTGGGTTTCTCCCTTCTCCCCATGCTAACTTTTCTCTCTTTCTCTACCAAACCAGATCTTACCTGGTGATTTTTAGCCTGATTATAAAAGATGGTGATGAAGGTGCTGAAACATCCTCACCTCTCTTCCCAATGCCTGACTCCTTCCCAGGGACCCTTTACCCCACTTTTCTTCATTAGTGATCCACAACATGTGGTTTTGTTTGAGAGCTTTTCAGGAGAGATGAGGGAATGCAAAATGGGGAGGGGGAGTGTAGCTCGCTTCCGACCTTCCCTACACTCTGCACCACGCAGATGACACTGCATCATCTGAAGCAACTCTAGGAGAAGGGTCAGAAACTGAGGCAGACCAGATTAAAACAGGACCCAGGGCTATGCTGGAATACTGCAGATGGCTACATTAATACAATATAGTATAATTTGCTGCTGCATATATCTGAAAGTTAAAGCTGTCTCTGTGAAGGCAGAGAGGAGCCTTCGGCAAAGCTCAGGGACTGGGGTTTTGTCCCTGATAAAAGATGACAAGTAGGAGTGGGAAAATAGGTCAGTAAATTTATTAGTTGAGAAATCCTATTTTAGGAAAATTGAGATTTTTCTGGGAAGTTATTCTTCTGGTTGGTTTTGGCAGAAACAAAGTGACACAATCTTTTGGAAATGTCAAAGCTAATGATTATAACTTCAGAAAATTTTAAAGGCTGTTTGTAATAAAGAGCAATGAAGAGTTGTAATAATCATTGCAGAGATGGTTTCCCTTTAGCTGCTGCTTTCACGGTTACAAGTTTCTTAGGAGGGGGGCAACGCAGCTTCCCCAACCTGTGGAGTACACTCGTGGACTACACTCAGGCTGCTTGAGAATGTGGACATACCTACGCACGCCACAAAGCTGCAGGAGCAGATCTAAGGAGCAATGCACTGGGAGTACCCCCTCGCTGTCCACACTGCAGCATTCAGGGGACTAGCTCAGGTGTGGCCCTTGCCTTGGACTCTGTCAGCAGAGGGAGTACAAGAGGGGTGACCATCCCTTTACCTTCCGCTTTAGTGTCATCCTCCTTGGGGAGGAGGTTGCTTTCTTAGTACTGCTCCTTTACCGCCCGCCCTGCTCCTCTGCTCAAGTTCCAACACCGAGCTCCTGGCGCAGGGGGCGGGAGGGGCAGCGGGGGAAGCACGAGTGACGACTTTGGTGGGAGCCAGGTCGAGACGTTTGC
>JANHFX010007929.1:6495-25595 GCA_027560015.1 Chloroceryle amazona | reverse complement strand
GGCACCCACACAGATCCTCCTGGGATTTATAGTGTAAAAGGAATTCCTGGAGAGTGGGGCTGTCCTCCCTGGTTCAGGTGGGGTGACCCTTTCTCAGCAGGTCACAGAGGTACTGGAGGTACCTACAAAACAGGGTAAAATTTTTCCTTGGAAAAAGAAATAATTCCCAACCTCTTTTCCTGGAAGTTGATTTTATTTTATTTCATTCTTTGTGAGAGGACATCATGGGAGGGCTGTGTTTTTCAACTGATGGAGATTATCCTGCCTGTCCTTGTGCCCCTAGACAATCCTCTTCCCTGTCTCTCTACCTGTTGGCTCCAGGCTTTTGTTGCTAATGCTTAGTCCTGGTGTTTGTCACAGCCATTCACAAAAGGAAGGGATGGGAAGGGAAGGGGGGAGAAGGAGAAGGGTGAAAGAAAGAGGATTGAGAAAATATAATCCCCCAAATTACAAAATAAAGCAACATTGTTGAAATGTTTCGAACACTCTTTACAGCCAGTACTACAAGGCTGCCCTATAGGTCAATATATTTTTAACTTTTCCCAGCATTCCAAAACAATAATGCATTTTAGGAGACACATGCAACACCTTCAGAATTTCTTTAGCCACTGCGAAATGCATGAAAATATATTCAGGGCTTTATACTAAGGTATTTGAGAGCCCATGAAAGACAAGAGGAGATTAAGTTACTTGGAAAAAAGTAGGGTACAGTTTTTCCTTGGAAAAGAAATAATTCTTAACCTCTTTTCCTGGAAGTTAATTTTATTTTATTTCATTCTTTGTGAGAGCACCATCAGCAAATCATTGTTAACAGTGTACTGAAAGTTAAACAAAATAATAAAGCGGTGGTAAAAGAATCCAGAGGTAAGTTCTACCTCAGTGGAAAAGAGAGTGAAACGGATATTAATATTTAATGTGGTGGAGGTGACAAGTGAAATGAGTACTCATTTCCCCTCTCCTTGGTACTGTGCACAGAGATATGCACCTCCTCCTTCACACATACAGGTGGGTGCTTACATTAGACGTGGATGGAAAAGCTTTTCCTCTTATGGGTTCTGAATTGAACTAAAGATCTCATTTAGCAAGCACATAAACACATGGTTACCTGTAGGCAGGCACTTAAATCCCAATTTTCAGTGCTTTTTACACACGTAGAATTATACAGTTATGCCTTTAATTGATTTGCTTGTTAGGGTCATGTCTTGCAAGGTTCTGAGTGATCAAACCACTTGAGATTGGAGTTGCTTTTGAGGACATAAAATCATTAGGTTTAGTTTTGAGGCCTTATATAGAGTGAATTTACTTCTAAGAAAGCACAAGTGTTTTGTTCTGATCAGATTAAACACAAGAACACGAAATGGTTGTACACAGAGACGTAAATAAATATAATCAAACCATTGCAAATGAGAATGTTGGTCTTGTTAAAGTACATAGAGATCATAGGAGTCATAAGACCCATATCAACAAAGCATATAAAACCTTGCTGTGTATTAGTTAAGTTTTACATGGAATTACCTTTAAATATTCCAAAAGAAGGAATATGTATGTATATACCTGCATATAATATGCATACACACAGCACTTAGAAAAATGGAAAAGTTTTTGCCATGAAATATCATTAATCTTATTACCAAAAGAATCCAGTTCCAAATCTTCTTCCAGAAGGATGGAATATTAAGGACCCTTATATTTGCTATTGTGTTGTATGTCCAGAATATGCCATGATTTCAAGAAAAGAACTCCAGAGCTTTTTCTTTTTCCCCTAATTCTGCAGCTCCTGTAGTGCCATAAGGAACGATGGCCGTATCAGCCTTTACAGGGAAAGACATGCTGATGTCCATATTTAAGGAGTATGGGTTCAGATAGCAGATGTGTAGGTGTACTTCATGACTTTAGTAGTTTTATCTAATCTCTTTAAATGAAAATATTATCCATTCCAGTCTCTCAGTCCACTCATCTGATTTCTTTCTGCCTTTTTTCTTCTTTCTTAGATGAAGACAGTATTCCTTTCCTTTGTGTCTGAGCAGTTTTACCTGTGGGAGGATTCATGGGATGGGACTGCCTCTCCCATTCATGCAAAGAGCACTGAGCATAGTGACTGGCAATTCTAGAGCAGTATGATAATATGTACCTGTGTTTGGTTGCTTCCCAAAAGAAGGAATCAATTTTACCCCAACTCTTTTGATGAAAACATAATAGCCCTGATGGATTTTTAATGTCCTTTAGTCTCAGGATGTGGAATATACCAAGTTCTCCAGGGCATTGTGTCCATAATATTCCTGGGCTAATAAGTGAACACAATTTATTAATTTATTAATCAGCTTTATGCCTCTTCTCAATCCGTGCCTCAGAATTCACTACTGAGCGCTTCCTTGAAAGAACTAATGATGGGAGGAATTTGGCTCCAGGGTTTGGTTGTAAAAGTTTTACTATATTCTAAATCCAGAATCTCTTGACAGCTGGCAGGGTGGATTTCACCCTCTGACAGGGCATTGGTTTCCTGGCCGTGGTTACGCTGATGAAATTATTTACATATTATTCTAAATGAGTCTGTGGTGATTGGATGTTTCAGTGATGCCATAAAGTTGGACACTTGCTAAGCAGCTATGAAATATGGAGAATTATGAAGTGGTGTTGTTCAGAACAAGATGAGAGGAATGACTGGTGTGAGCAAAGCAGTCCTAATTCCTCCAAATACCCACTTCTTCATTATTAATGGAGTGCCTGACCTGAGAAATGCTGAGCCAATGCTTCATGTTAACATCAGAAGGTGATTTCTGCTGATAGATAGAAAAGGAACCCTAGAATGGGAGTCATTCATGTTTGTCATTCCTTCCCCACAGCCCCTTCCCATTTTCATTAAAGGTCTGGGTTGACCTTAGCATCGCTTCCAATCCAAACCATTCTGTGATTCTAGGACAAACAATTCCTGGATAAGGTAGCTGAGGTGTGAGGCACATGTATGGCCAAGTCTGACATTTTGACCGGCCTACCAGAAGCTGCATCTTCTTTTATTTTTTTTAAATTACTCTTTGTTGGTTTTCACTCTCCTTCCTTCTATCTCCCCAAGCCATCTCGTTTGCTATCTTAATGAAATGATTTGAGGGTCTGCATAGACTGCTAATCAGAGAAAACACACTTTGGGAGAAAGACCATTGCAATTAGAAATAAATATGGCTTTCAGGAGCCAGTTGCCACAAACTGAATCGGGCCAGAGATAACAAACAGTTATTGTGAGCTGTGATAGAGGACTTGTGTGGTATCTCCTTTCTGAGGAGATCTTACAGAGATGCTGATTCATGTGCTGCCTTTCTCCTTTGGCTGAGCAGAGCTGCCAGCCTTTTGGGGCTGTCATTTTACAGCGTGAAAGACAGACGTGAGATGCGCTGGCAAGAAGTTTCCAGGCAGTAGGGTAAATGAGCCAAAGAATTCAAAGCCACAGTCTCTCCCATTCCTACCCACTGGATTATAACTGCAGCCAGAAGAGAGATGCAGATGAAACGAGAGAGCAAGAGAATGCGGTTACTGTGCCGAGAGGTATGGTCCAAAGACACACATTCATTTTGTTAGGGCTTGGGCCAGCAGAAGGGGCCCAGAGTGACAGAGAGGGAAGGAGATGAAGGAAAAAAGGGGGATTATGAAGCCTGTTGCCTAATGCACATTGCCTGGTGGTGCTGGTTGCCTGCTTCAAGGCCACCCACATGGGCTAAGTGACACTCGTGAATGAGTTAGTAAAACTTGTGGGGCTTGTCAAGGCAGTGAACAGGAACCTCTCTCTTCATCAAAGGAGTCATTTAAAAAGAGACCTGTGAAGTGGGAACGGGGGGGCAGGGGGCTTGTAGAAACACAACAGCAATGAGAATGCACAAGGTATAGCAGGCAGGGCAACGTGGTCGATGCTACCTTGCTATCAGGCACCCACTCTGATGGGGTTTTGTTCTCCCCAGACCTGGTGGCAGATGCCAGCTTGGAGGAATGAGTCAGGCTCACCTTTTTAATTCTTTGGACATAAAACTCAGCATGAAGTACGAGGGAGAGCTGCAGTCGCGCTTGACAGAGGCCACCTAGAAAACCCAATGTTGTTCTTGGTGGGGTGAGTTACCTCATCCTGAGCCACTCAGTGGGAAAAATCCCAGCATCTCACCCTTCATCAGCTCTCTGCATCTCCAACTGGTTGCTACAGTCCCTAAGAGATACAGAAAAGCATTTGAAAGCTTTCCAAGCTGAAGGAGCCTCATGAGGCATTAGGAAAATAATAAAACTACTTCTCCCTAATCCTTGTTTTGCTTCCTTACTTTTATTTTTTCATTTTTTTTTGCCTTGCTGGTAAGGCTAAGAAGTGATAGGCAAAAGTCCAGGTTCAGGTCATATCCAGTTGCTTTTGTATTGATTTTTCAACTCCCAAAAGAAATGGAATGTTCAACAAGTACTGATGCAGTGTTGATTTTGTCAGAAAGGATTTTCCCTGTCTCATTCCACAGAGCCATTCCCTTTTTGAGCAAGCCAAAAATTTCAAGGGCTACTATGTAATTTGTGTTAGTTTTTGGATAGAAAGAGATGACCTGCATAGAATCATTGTCACTAAATTCAAACCTGACCTCATTTGATGATGAAAAGTCTGTGGATTTGGGTCAAAGTGTTAATTTTCTTATTTAACTGTATAATAACAACATTTTATAGATTTCTTGCTATTCAGGAGTGCACTAACTCAAAATTAAGAGTTAGTACTAAAAGCCTGAAGAGCTTTGTAATCAAAAGAAATGAGAGAGAATAATTGTTGCTCATTTTGCAGGAGCAAGGCACAAACATAAACGCATTTGTCCAGGAACCATTGGTGCACCTGGAAATTCACTGACTTCTACAGGCCCCAGGTAATAAGCTGGCAATGAACTTTCCTTCCTCTAAAAACATATCCGTGTCTTGCAAAGTGAAACTCAAAGCCAACAAACCTTTCCTTGTGAGTTCACCAAAGGCAGAATCTCTGAGAAACTCCAGAAATGCAAACAGAAATATCACTAAAAAAAAAATAATAATAAAAATTCTTTTGTGGGTTTTGTTTTTGTTGGTTTCTTTTTTTCAACTTTGCACAACCTCTGAGATTTTCACCTGCCAAGTTTCACACAGCTCTTGTTAATTCTTGTTCAAGAAGCAAGTCTTCTGACTCAGAGTCATATCCTAAAATTCTTCCTCATGAAGGTTTCACACTACTCGGGGCCAGCAATGCAGATCCATTTGCTGATGTGATTTGACTAATCCCACTATAATGAGGAAGTGGAACAGCTGAGATGAAAGCCTGAGCCCTCGCTGTGCAAAGGTATGAACTAATAAGCAAAGCTAAGCTAATATGGGGATCCGGGCATTCCCGGAGGGGATTTGAACCAAACTGACTTCGTTGGTTTTGATCAAAATGGATGCCAAAGAAGTTCTTGAATCCAAAATTTAAATCAAAAAGTCAACAATGTCTGTTCATTCATGATACTATTAGACATTAAATGCTAAAAAATCCAAACCAACCCCCCCCCCAGAAAAAAACCAAGCTAAAAACACGACTAAACTTACCCCAGATTTCAAGAACTTTCATTGTCACGTTCACTTATTTGCTGTGGACAGCAAACATCTGTGGATTGCATTCGTATCGCTGAAGAAATGTATACGTCTGTGTGCTTGCAGGGGTATTTAAAACCACAGAGAGAGATGGGATCATGCAAGGGCAGAATGTAATAAGATTAATATAGACTGCACTTAGTCTGGGATAAACCCCACGAAGAGTGAGATTTATTAGCCCATGGAACTGAATTTCAAGAAAAAGTGACCCACTAACTTGAGAAATTCAAAACTATTCCAAAACCACACAGCTGAGACCATGCTGAACATCCTTGGCTAGCAGCTATATATCCTTCTGAGTGGCATTTTCCAGCCTCTGAAACACAATAATATTTTTGCTGCTTATGTTGCTGTGAAGCTACAGACTTAATAATGATGGTGCTGTCCTCACCGACTTGACCCTAAGGAATTTCCTTTCTCTGTCATCAATTAACTACCATTTTTAAGCATGAATTTTCCTTTATGTAACATGCCTAAATCTATCCCTATTAAACAAAGTATGCAGACACAAGAAGAACTTTATGAGGATTTAGTGCTTGCTTAAGCGGTTTGGTGGATCAGAGCTTAAAGATGTAGGGTTACTCTTAAATTAGTAAGGGTAGGAAAAGCAAAGCACAGAGAGTTTGAAAAATTGATGGCTGGGATGACAGTGATAAAACAAAGGGAAACAAATGGAATTTGCTGCAAAGGCAGTTCCACAATTAATAGGGGGAAAAAAAAAAGACAGTTTAAAAGAAGTTTTAGCAGGTTACTAGCAATTATCTGGAAAGCATTGATGTTCTGTTTTGTAATTTGGTGTTTTTTTCTTTGCACAGAGAAATGGATATGCGGAAAATTCCATTGGTTAAGATTCTCATTTTCCTCTTGGAGTGAATTACTGGTTGCAAAGCACTATGACTGTGACAGCGAGCTGGTTAGCCAGCAAATTCTCCGAGGAATGTAAACTGAAGTGCTGAGTTGCATCGTACTGGATATGTGAAGGGTACCCAATTCAACTGATGCCGCTTAGGATGTCTCAGAGCATCCTCTCTGGCTTCCATCTGCTGCTCTCCAAGAACACAAGGCTGGTGTCATATCTGCCAGACTCAGGTAAGTTCTCAAAATACCTTACATGTCTCAAAAGACTCCAGACACCAATGTGTGGGTGACTGAATCAAGCCCACATCATTCTCCCTGAGTGACTTGTCTGGTGTAGAAACTTGATAATAGCCCAGTGATGCAGCATGATGCTGAGATGGTGATGATGGGGGAGGGTGAGGAAGTCAGAGAGGCTGGGAGGGCTGAAGAGGAATCTGGCAAACAAGTTGCTGGAAAGTGAGGTGGGAAGAAAACTGGGGAAAGCTGGTTCTACAAAGTGCAGGGAGGACTACTTTCCAATATGGTGATAGGACACTGGTTCTGCACAAGGTCATTTGTATCCTCCACGCTGATAAAGAGAGGTTGTGTTACATCACAGCCACCTTCTGCTCCTCCAGCATCTCAAAGGGAACTACTCTGAGCTCATCCCAGTTTAAATAAGTCTTTGGCATGTATTCCAAAGCCTTGATTCTACCTCAGTCTGACACTTGGAGCCACCCACCAAGAGGAAAGCAACATCACCAAACGTAGCCAGCTGGGTGCTGTCTGAGACAGCCAAAACTTTCATGCAAACTGTGGAGCAAGAACCACAGCCCCATCTCAGGCCAAAAGGAAAAGTTTTTCTCTGAATTCATATCCTTCATCGACATCATTAATCAGGCTGACATCAGGCTGTCCACATGAGAGGACAGAGAGTAAACTGCTTTTATTTGAATTAAAAAAAAAAGATCCCCTACAGAAGTTCTCAGATGTTATGCCCAGAGATTTTCCAAGTCTCCTATAAGGTGTGTGAGCCTCATTTAAGTAGTTCCTGTTTTAAATATCCACACGATATAAATATAAATAAATATCCCCACACCTGGACCCATTGCATTAACATTTGCCAAGATCTTCCAGAATTCTGTGATGGTCACAGCTGGTCAGATTGCTCTGGGCTTTGCCAGCCTGAGTGTTTGGAGTCAGGCTATTGGAGGGAAGCTGCCATGTGTCTGGAGAAAATGGTTTTATTTGGAAAGTGCATTCTCCAGCTGTAACACTTCACTAAAGTCCTCTCCTCATGATGTGAATACAGCCAGCCAGTCTCCATCAAGGGACCTAGAATGAGCCTACCCACATCATGTGATGTGTTGCTTTCAGAGATGAACAGGCTTGAGAAGTCAAATTCTTGTCCCCAAAGATTGGGTCCTTTTTTCCAGGGAATGCACAGAAGGGTTTGGAAAAAGAAAGTGTGCATGTGTATCTACAGGGTGCTGGTTGCTCTTCACGGGGAAGTTTGTGAAAAGGGTTCCCCACCTGAGCTGTGATTCAGGTTGCAGATTGAGAGACAAAAATGTGGGTGTCTGCAAGCAGGTGTGAAGTCTGGACAAGTCAGTCCATGTGGTATTAGTAATCCAGCAGTTCTTACAGTTGCCCACTCACAGGCATCTTCTGACCTTTGAGTTGGCATATGGAGTTTGGCATGGATTCTGGAAAGGCACCAGTTTCCTACAGGTCCGGTGACACATCTAGTATCTTGGTTCTTAGCAAGTAAATAGTCTCAGCCTTTTCTCTTGCCTTGCTTGTGTGCAGGACCACTGAGCTATCCATAGCTTTTTCTTTCGCAGGAATTCTCAAAGGATTAATTTTATCCATTCATACCATCATTTAAAAGGTATTGAAAAACTGTGGTGATGTGGTGCTAAGGGACATGGCTTAGTGGTGGACTTGGCAGTTCTGGGTTAATAGTTGGACTTGATGAACTTGAAGGTCATATCCAACCAGAATGATTCTATGATTAAAAACCATATTTGTCACTAGTATCTGAAGATACTAATGAAAATCAGTGTACTTGAAATAAGCATAGAATCATTTCCAGGACAGCTGCTCTAGATCTTTGAAGTTTAACATAATTTATGTGAAATTGAAGTTTTCTATGGGGAAATATGAGTGCTACTGAAATATTTTGATTATACTCTGGCTAGATGAGATTTCAAGCCAGTTTTTCCCAGTCTAAATACTTTGGAACATGTTTAATTTTTCTGTTAGTTAAAGGCCATGGGATGCAGCAGTGTATTCCTCATAACTCTGATACCATGGCTTGTTTTTCCTTTCGTACATTTGAGTAGAGCCCCTTACCAGCTGTAGAGCTGTAGGACTACAGCTGTGATGATACCAGCCTGTCACCCATGTTGGAAGGCATTCAGGATTGTGTCATGAAAAAATTATGCAGAATTAACAAAGTCCAACATGTAAGGGGGAGATCTCCCTCCAGGCTGATGGTGCTGATGAGGATAAGTCTTAGCTCTTTGTAAAGTGGACTCAAAATGAAGCGTTTTCCAGTTCTGAGACAACTTTTACCACCAAAACTTCTTATTGTGCAAGAGGTCTCTAAACTTTGGTATTGACCTATTTCAACATGGAAGCACATGTTGAAATGTTAGAATTTCCTGCTAGATGGACATTTTATTTTTGTTTAGCAGCATGGTTACTCCCTTTTATAGTCATCTCTTTTGTGAAGTTTTGGGTTTTTTTGGTCTTTTATTTTTTTTTGACAAAATTATCCAGAAAAGATCACAAGTTCCATGGAATCACCAAGATATAAGGTTTTAAAAACCAGATACCAGGCATTACTTGCAATAAAATTTCCAGGTCTGGCAATACAGACAATGTCATAATTTCCTTATGGCTCATTTTTAACCTTTTCTTTCAGTCACAATAAATGTGACTGCATTTTTTCATGTCTGGTTTTATGTTATAGGAATCATCTGAGTATTCCAGTCTTTGTGGACTCAATGGATTAATCTGGCTGAATTTGTTCACCTTGGGGATTGACTCATCCTGTTTTTTCCTGACTTCCATAATGCCTGTTTCTTGACATTTAGCTCTCTTGTGTCATAGCAGCCTGGAATCGTATTTAGTGGGCCCTTTTCACCACCCTTCACGTTTGTTGTGACACCCTTGGACATGGCAAATCTCAAATTCTGAGTAAGCATGGAACAAAACACATATAGTCCCTATGCAGTTCTTTAAATTAGTATTTTAATAGTGATAGAGGTTTAATTACATTTTTAATGCCCTCAGCTACATCTGATAGCTTATTGCACTAAAAAAAACCCCAAAAGCTAAACCATATATACCTGGATTCATCTCACCTAACTTATGCCTTTAAAATTTAGGGAATGTACACAATTCGTAATTACTCTAAGATAATGAATTCTGGTTAAAGAAAGATAACTCCAGAAGGTAATTCCTCACATTTCCAAAGAGGTCTTTAAGGGAGATGCGATGCGACTTTTAATATGATAAAATTATATAAAACGAAGCAACTCTTCTTGCACAGGAGCAAGGATAAGCAAGAGCCTTTCTGCACACCCCAACCCTTGGTAGTAACTCAAACCATGGAGCATTATCCCTGCTGGAAGCAGAGACTGCCTGTGAAAATCTGCTAACTTCAAAAAAGTGCAGTTAGTTAGAAGAGATTGAGCTGAAAAGTCAAATCACTGAACAGAATGAGTTCTCTTCTAGCTCAAACCAGGGCAGTAAGACACAATAAATTATTATTCTGCCTACCACTAAAAACATTAGATCAGTGATATAGAGAAGGAACTAATTCAAAGCTATGAAAAAAAAAAATAAATGTCCAAGCAGAAGTTGCCATGAGAGTGAAAGAGACAAAAGGTATAAGCCTAGAAACTTTCTTTTCCTTCTGCTTAATTAATTTTCAGTGACTCCTTCACTCATTGCCCATTCTGCACTGCCTTCTAGGGAGCCTATCTTTCTCTGGTGATTAGAGGTGAATTATAGGCCAATAGCCTACAGAACATAATCAACTTTATGATAAAGTTAGGCAAGATAATCTCCTACTTCTTGTATTTAGACCTCCACGTCTGAACTTTCAGCATTAAAGCCAGACCAGAATGTATTACTCTAGTTGGCTTTTGGCTGTGTGAACACGATAAGCAGAATTGTTAGTCAAAACAGTGGTTTTGTAATTAATTATCCCCTATCCTCCTTTCATCTGTGAATTATTCTTAATTATTTTTAATCTATTTTGGGCCCATCAGATGGGTTTGGCATGAAGTAAACTCTTTTTTTTTTTTTCCCTTGATTTATCTTATCAGTTTCCCCCCAGATTTTATAGAAATCTGCCAAGTCTGCACCATGCTGAATTAAGATGCCAGGTCTCTTGCAGTGTGTCTTCTCCAAAGCAGTTTGATCCTTGGAATTATCTTTCTCTAGGAGACAGTTCTTTCATATCCTTATAAATAATTCAGTGTCAGGTATTTAAACTGAAACACTGACAATAAAGGGAAGTTAAGTTAGAAAATTATGACCCCGCTGTGCAACTATCAACGCCGATTATTGCATATTTACGATTGAGGTTTGTGTGAGTTATTGCTGGACAAAAAACTCCAATAAGTGAACCACTCGCCTAGATGGAAAAGGCCCAGGAATATCAGGGGCAGATGTATCATTTTTATGACTTTGTGGGGGACCTTTTTTCACTGAGCTTTACAGTAATTTTGACCATTTATTGTACAGCATCTATTTCACCTTGTAAATCTTTTTCCCAATCAAGCATGTGAATAAGGATGTGGCCACACACAGCAAAATCTAGCAGAAGCGAATAAATAGCTGAAATTGAGCATTTCAATTTAAGAGTACACAAAAAGTTGGATCACTTTCCCATTTCAAAGAGAAAAATGGAAGGGAATCAGCTGTTTTTACTGTGATTTTGAGGGAACTGATATCCTGCCTATTTACTCAGGAACTGGGGCACTACTGCAGAAAAGAAGGATCAGATGTAAACTAAAAAAATCCCAGCATTTTCAGTGAAATATTTCTTAAAAATTCTAACTTTTTCAAAGGGAAAAGACAGTTTTACAAAGAATTTAAAACTACATTTTTTGGGGGGGTAACAACCGAAACATTTTAATTTCGGTTTTGAAGTTATTTTTAAAAGTAGAGTGGGCAGGATGAGCAAGTTGTTTACCCAGTGTGCTCTAATTCAGTCTCTTGCAAGTTATTGGAATAATATCTGTTTTGTTATTGAAAGATTCTTTTGCATGTGCGTAGAAAATGAGCAAAACATGACCTCACCTTGACTTTTACATTAGCCTGGGAGAGAAATCTATGCAGAGGGGAGTGGAGCCTGAACTTCAGTGTGATGCAACCTGTGCACATTAATGATGGGCTTGGAAAGAAACTCAGCATAAGAAGGATGTGGTCCTGTTGGAGCAGGGTCAGAGGAGCCCCAGCAATGCTGGGAGGGCTGGAACCCCTCTGCTGGGAGGCCAGGCTGGGAGAGCTGGGGGGGTTCAGTCTGAGGAAGAGAAGGCTCCAGTGGGGCCTTACTGTGACATTTCAGTACTTAAAGCATTGACCACCTCTGGGCAGCCTGGGCCAGGGTCTCACCACCCTCAGTGGCAAAAATTTCTTCCTTCTCTCTGGTCTAAATCACCCTCCTTTAGTTTAAAACATCACCCCTTGTCCTGTCCAAACAGGCCCTGCTCCAAAGTCTGTCCCTATCTTTCTGACAGGCCCCTTGAAGGCCTGAAAGGCCCCCAGAAGGTCTCCCCAGATGGATACCATGCCTGCCATAGGTATCAGTGTTACTTTTCTGAAAAGAGGGTACAGGCCTCAGTGGCCAAAAACCCAGTAAAATCATTTTCTGAAAGGCAGACAATAAACCAGCATACATGAAATTCCATTGCCTGGCCAACAGAAAGCTAGGCCATGCTTCACATCTTCACAAAAAGACCGAACCATTGACTTGGGAGTGCACTTGCCATATCTGGCAGCGTGAACGGGAGGTTATAAATCTCCAGTACACTTAAGCACACACTTCTGTGGCACCCGCTTGAGATTATTTACCTGCTTACAGATAAGGCTGAGTTCAATAGTCTGCTACGTGAGGAACGCACCGCAGATGGTCTTTGTACTGGTTATGACCAGCCTATGAAAGACTCAACGTTGTCTGGCAATAGGCCTAGATTATTCACACTTAAATATTTGGTAAGATTCATTTTTGTTACAGTTTCTGAACACAGTTCCAGAGGTAGCATGGGCCAGTGATCATCCAGAACAGATAACCTGGGTTCAGTGACCTCTAAGGAGTTACAGAGGTTGTTTGGATGGCAGCTGGTCTGTGCCAGCTGGCTTCAAGTCTACAGTCAAAGAATCATTGAATCATTTTGGCTGGAAGAGACCTTCGATATCATCAAGCCCAACTGTTAACCCAGCAGTGCCAGGGCACCAATGACCCCTGGCCCTCAGCACCACAGCTCCATGACTTTGAAACCCCTCCAGGGATCACGGGGACTCCACCACTGCCCTGGGAAGTCTGGGACAGGCCTGGACAACCTTCAAGGGGAAGAAATTGTTCCCCATGTTCAACATAAACCTCCCCTGGGGCAGCTGGAGGCCGGTTCCTCTTGTCCTGTCCCTTGTTCCTTGGGAGCAGAGCCCAACCCCTCTGGCTCCAGCCTCCTGTCAGGGAGCTGTTGAGAACAAGAAGGTCTCCCCTGAGCCTCCTTTTCTTCAGGCTGAACAATCCCAGGTCCCTCATCCACTCCTTGTAAAACATGTTCTCTAGTGGTTCTCTGGAAGATGATCCTTGTTTCATTCTAGCTCGTAATAGGTGTTTTGGAGCCATCTCCTACTAGTTACCTAAGAGTGACTTCACCTGAAGTGTTCAGGGTGGGTTTGTTACAATGACAGCTTTGTCTTGGAGCACCAGAAAACTTCAAATGCAAGTGGGCTTTAAAACATCACTGAAACCTGGTAGCTATTTGTTGGACATTGCCTTTGAAGGTTCTTTTGTTAGGCTGCCTGCAGCATTTTATGGAAATGATTGCTTTGCTTTGCCAGTGTGACACACCTAATTATTATTGGTTTATGGTACTTTGTTAGAAGGGTATTACATTGAAAAGGCTAGGTAAGGAAAAGATGGAATCAAGTGCTAAATCAGTTTGATGTTTGTAACCTTCTGAACATTCTTATCTTCGATGTCGTTTGAGTCATTCTTATCTCTCTCCCCCTTCATAACCTTCCATTAATAATCAAAACATGATAAGAGTAGAAAGGGCACTGGAATAAGGCTGTTTCAAAGTGAAAATGCTTTCACACAGCTGGAAGCTTTGCTTGGCCTTAGTCTCAGCAAACTTTTGTCATTATCCTAGAAAGACTCATTCATACACTCTGACCTATGTTGTTAGCACTGCAGTACCATTCAAGCTCTAGAGATCTGGGGTCTTACCTTAGCTCAACTCTTTGCTGTTGTAGCTCAATGGGTCAGTAGATATGTGTGTAGAAAAAGAAATCCTATGGATAGCCATAAAGAAGTAGATACTCATGGAATTAGACTTAGTATGTGCCGTGTTATACTAACACGTGTCTCAGTATGGAGTCCATACTGAAATTCAGCTGCCAAACTCTGCTGCTGAGAAAGAAAACAGACATTGAGACAGGATGCACTGAGAATTAAGTGAAGATGGTAACACTGCTGACTGAGTTTGTGGAAGGAGATTCTTCTGGTGGTGGCTTTGGAGGGGTAAGATAACATGGTGACTTAAGAGCTAGGAGAGTGGAGGTTTGACCCTCTCAAGGGGGTAGCCTGTAGAGGAAATTTAGGAATCTGCTAAAATATAACAAGCCATGCTGCCTGGGTGATATTTTTTGGATGGAATATAAGTGATTTGGCAGCCTAAATGACTTGATATTGGTCACTGAAATTGTCATGGACTTGGGTGGGTGTCTCAGTGCATTGACTGTAAAGTTGTATCTATCTTGCATTGGTTGCACCGGTATAGACAAACTCTCTCTGAGCTGTCTGTCCTGGGTCCTGATACAAGGGTCTCTATAGCAATCTGCATGGCAAAGTAGCTTAAAAATTGTGCTTGAGAAGCATGGAAAAGTAGCATGAGCAAACCTGCAGGATTTTGTTGTCAAAGCATTTGAAAGCCAGTTTGTTTATAGCTATGTTGTATGTCCAACTTTTGTACCCCTGCAGACTTTCAAATGTGGTGAGTATGCTTCTCTCACTTAAGGAAAAGTCACTTGCATTAAAATATTTTTTCTTTAATAAACAAACAAAGTTTATTTCTATTAAAAAGTATCTACCAACTTAGAAAAGAAAAAGAAAGAAAGGAAAAAAGAACAAAAACCCAAACCCCAAAGCCTAAAATAGTCAACTTTCATCTCAGGATTCCTGGAAAGTTAAGTTAATAGGCACTTAATTTATTCATGTCAAGAACCTTGAGTCCTTTAGCAGGACTAGACTTCAAAAGTCCATGTGTTCATTCAAATTATTCCATAGTTTCTGGAAAAAAATAGTTTTCCCACTCAGTTGCAGCTGATGTGCTTTGCTACCTTTAGTGAGAATAAAACAGATTTTCCTTCTTATTCTATACTACAACATCTGGCCACAATTAATTTGGGATCTCACATTTTTTGAAGAGAAGTCAGCAATAATTTGTATTTCTCCCTTCTCCTCCTTTTTATATGCAATACACGGGCCATACTTCCACAGGGAGCTAAACCAGAATGTAAGACGGTCATTCCTGTCTGCGTCATTTCTTTCCAAAATGTATTGCTCTCAGGACAACCTGATGGCTCACGTACCAAAGTCCATTTTTTCCTCCTATGTCATTTCCAGCATTTGTCACCACCTCATACTTTAAGCTTTAAGCGCTATCCAGGGAGTTGCATAACTTCTGTGCAGAATTCAGATACAAATCAATGCATAACTTAGGCATTAAGAAGAAGCCAAATTATCCTCTGCTAGAACACAGGCGGCTAAATCATTCTTTATTATTATTATATTATTATTATTATTACTTTTTTTGCTCTTTGCATTGGGTCTGAGAAGACAACGTTAATTTTTCATTTTTATGGCCTTTTAACATGAACTCCTTGAAACACATAGCCTGTCGTATGATTGAATACACAGAAAAACAAAACCCCCAAACTCGCTTAATATGAAAAACAGTGCTAAATTTTAGCCTCGCCATGCAGGGAAATAAAAAACAAAATCAACCTACTACCAGAAAGCTTTTTACACAGCTGTGTATTTGCATTGTAAGCAGGCAGCCCATAGTCTTGCTACGCGCATCATCTAACCCTTGTGTAAAATGAAAGGAAGGGCGTTATGGTGCTGAAGGATGTTGTTGTCCGAGTGGTAAAACTCTCAGAAAAGCCCTTGAAATGCGATGCACCCTATGTGTTGGGTGTGGTGGGGAGTGCAATGAATCATTGACAGCACACTAAGCACAGACTGAAGTGTTCAGGCTGCTCTGGTTTGGAAGGGAAGGGGTAATAATATGGGGATGAGGGAAACTGCTACAGTCTCTGTAGGATGGGTTCATTCCATCTCGTTGCTTAAAAATCACATGTTTGCCTAAGCTAGAAGTTCAGCTTTAGGTGCCTAGTCCCATCTCAGTCCTTTGCAAACTCATCTGGTCTCCATCTGCTACTGCAGAAGGAACTTAGATCTCCCATGGGTCCTGAGTTGTACCTGCCAGCCATGTGTGTGCTCTCAGATACTCCCAAATATCTTATATGGCATGAGATGTCTCTGCTTAGGCAACTGGATTGCATCCTAATTATCTAGGCTGCTGTTAATGTAAAAAGGAGACAAACTGGTACCTCCAGAGGCTGACGTTCTAAGTGTTTTAGACAAGGACGATGGATTTCTTTTCTCTGCTATGCAAAGAAGAAAACCTAGACACTTTAATCAGAAACTTAAGGTTGGATGCAGTTGCCAAATCTCAGGTATACAGAGTCATTTGAGATACCTCTGCAACATCTGCACAGGGCTGGCAGATATGACACAGGACCAATGAGAGAGGTTCTCAGATTGCATCTAGAAGCTGAGCGAGATGTGCCACAGTTTCCAGTGGACTCCTCGGTTAAGGAGCTGAGGAAGTGTATGCCTCTCAAAAGAAGAGGTTCTGCTGCCTAAATATAGGCACCTTGTGCCACTTCCAAGACCAAAGGGCATCCTAAACTTGCCTCCAGCTGCCCCTCCAAAGGACACAGTTCTCCTGTAAGTCTTGGTTTAAGAGCTTCTTGCATCATATGCTCCAAATTTGCTCCATGACGTCTCCAAAAGTGTCTGGCTTGCTACCACTGGTGTGTTGTAGCCCTACATTACTTGCTGAGTCCCAAGAGACTCCTTAGCATTACCTTTCCCTAAAGATTAGCTCTTAAACTCACATACTTGACTAATTCCTCTCTCTCCATCATCATTCTGTGGCACTTCAAATGCTTAACAGTATCCCATGGGAGTGGCAAATGACATATGATGGTGGGACAGGATTAGTTTTGTTTCTGAGGCCACTGAGACCTCTGTTTCTAAACCAATTAGAATCTTTTGATCTGCATAAAACAAGAGACCACGGGAGAGATCATAATATTGAGCATAAATATCGATATGCGTGATGCATTAGTGGTTTCAGGTGATGTGTTTGGAGAAAGGAACAGTCTTTGACACAAGCTACCAGCTCAGGCTGGGAGTATGTTGTGTGATTTGAGATAGGGAAGAGTTTCACCATAGTCTAAGTTCTTGAATCCACATCTCCAAGTCACTGTGTTAGCTTCAGTGAACCATCACTGTACCTGTTGTCAGGAAATCAACTAATGTCTGAGCTGTGTTGAGATAGTCACATGGTTTTTATTATATTTTCTGATTTTTAATAACTTTGTTTGCATTTTTGACCTGTTAATATAGCCATAAAGCCTCTTTAGAGACCTAAGTGGATATCTGATATTGTAGGTTATTTCATGGACAAGATTCAGTTAAGAAAAGTCAGACACATATAAAATGAGGTCTGACCATGAGCAAAATGTCTAGTGGACCAAACGCAGATGTCTTCTGAAAGTTAAATGAAATCACTTCCCTTTCTTAGCTGGCTTTATTGACCAATATCCATTGGTTGCAATAGGATTCTAAACATCAGGTATGCACTGGGGCATCTATGCAC
The DNA here is from genome assembly GCA_027560015.1 of Chloroceryle amazona. Lineage (NCBI taxonomy): Eukaryota > Metazoa > Chordata > Aves > Coraciiformes > Cerylidae > Chloroceryle > Chloroceryle amazona. Next base: position 7,953 of record JANHFX010007929.1, on the reverse strand, counting down.
AGATGTGTGAGGGTGGGGTGATATTCAGCTGCACAAATACAGACATTGAGAACCATTTGAGATGTCCTTGAGTTTGCTTCCAGCTGGTGCTGCAAAAGGCCCATGAGTCTCTATAGGTCCTTGGTCAATTCTCGAGCCCGGTGCAGATGTTGACAACTTAGGTCTTTCAGGCTCTAAGGTCTTTCAGACATCACTGGATGACTCTGTGTGGGCAACTGAACTGAAGCTTAGACCGCCACAGAGACCTGAAAGCCTATTGCTTACCCAGACAACTAAATGCAGATGTCTAAATCTGAAAGATTAATCCACCAGTGTGGTGGATATCAACAACAAGTGCAGCCATCTGGGAATATGGTGCAAATGTGTATCCAAACCCACAGCTGAGATTTGACCCACAATGACTAAGGCTCACAAACAGCTACTCTGCCTTGGGAGTGTTCCTCAGCTGTGCCAGAGAAAAATGAACCACATTTGTCTCTGGTGGAAGTAATTCTTCTCATAGTTTTCCCTGGTGTCAACACTGCAGACTAAGTGCCTCACAGAGCTATAAATCAAGTCAGTTTGTACGATGAAACAGAGCAGATGAAAATGCAAGACAGATACAAACTCAAGTATGGACAAAGCCCTACATACCTAATGTATCAAATAGGACATGCGATAGGATGTCATCTATGGGCACCCATATACAGCTGGGATATACTCCCTAACTCCCACAGATCAAGAGACCTGAGATCCCTGAAAATGCCTCCTGTTATACATCTGTCTCATGCTACTTAGTGCTGCCACCCTTCAATTGAATGGATCCTTTGGTATGTGCAGTCCTGAAGCAAGAGAAAGATGTGGAACGGAGCAGTGACCAGGAGAAGATGCGCACAGGACAAGACAACACTTCCCAGCCCTGTCTACTGGACTTTCTTGTAGGTGATATCGGTTTCTCTTTGCCAACATGACTCAATACAGCAGATGTGACAGGATATGGTCTTGTCCCATTTTTCATGGCAGGAGGAGAAAGATGAATCACAGAATCACAGGATGGTGGGGGTTGGAAAGGACATCTGGAGATCATACCATCCCACCCCCCTGCTGAAGCAGATCACCCAGAGCAGATCACCCAGAGCAGCGCAGTGTCCAGGTGGGTTTGGAAATTCTCCAGAGGAGGAGACTCCACAGCCTCCCTGGGCAGCCTGGCACAGGCTCCCACCCCCTCACACCAAAGAACTTGCTCCTTCTGCTCAGATGGAACCTCCTGAGTTCCAGTTTGTTTCCATTGCTCTTTGTCCTGTCATTGGGCACCACTGGCCAGAGTCTGGCCCCAGCCTCTCACCCCCTAAAGGGGCCCTTGAGCTCTTGCTCAGCATTGCTCAGCTCCCCTCTCTGGCTGCTCTTCTCCAGCTGCACAGCCCCAGGGCTCTCAGCCTGGCCTGCCCACAGAGCTGCTCCAGCCCCTCAGCATCTTCA
>JANHFX010007928.1:0-11925 GCA_027560015.1 Chloroceryle amazona | reverse complement strand
GGTTTTTTGGAAAAAATTTTAAAAGTTCGTTAGCATTTCACAGGCAAAAAAAAAAAAAAAAAAAAAGCTGTTAAAATCTCCTAGAACTTTCTGTCCCATTCACTACTATGATATTTAAGTACATTCCTATAAGCCATTTGTTAGATAATTCTGAAATGTAAACATGAGGGAAAAAGGGTTTTAAAGCCCTGGACAAAAACAAACAAACAGACAAACAAACAAACAAACAAAAACAAAAAAAGACAACCAAAAAACCCAACTGGATTCACCTCCTGGCTTCCTCACAAAACTCCAGTATGACCTTGGGCAAGCTGATAGAGGCAGAAAAGTGCCTGTCTAGTTCCAAGCTCCTATTTGTCATAGGTCATTGCTTCCTGGTCTGCTTACCCCCATACAGCATCTGGCTGAATTTCAGCTTTGACTGAGCTAAGGAATCATCTAACCTTGTGAAGAAAAAAGTAAAGAAAGAAAGAAAAAAGAACAACAACGAAAATATGCCAACAATGTGATCCATTTTCTTTGCAGTCAGACCTCGTGGCTCACTTCTGCTTTGAATTCATCTGACTACAGCTTCCAGGCAGGGTACTTGAGCTGCCTTTTTGTAGGCTCAGCTGGATCTTTCAGTATCTCAGCAGCCTATAAGGAAATTGAGGCTGATCGTGCTTTTTTTTTCCCCCTACTATCCTTTATCTGTGTTGTTTCTGTAGACCACAAGCTCTCCAGGGGAACTTGACTCTCACTATGTATATGCTCAGTGCCTTGCACCTTAGACTGGACTCATCTTTGATGCGGGATGATTAATGTGCAGCATCTAAGTTCCGAAGGTGGGTAAGGACATAAAAAATCCAAGCAATAAACCCCCAAAATATCTTCAGTTTACTGCATATGCTCAGAAATCCTTGTTTGTGCTACAAGAGAAAAGATTTCACTTTGAAAGCGACGGCGCTATATAGCAAACTGTCGGCAGAGGGCAATAACAACTCACATGTTGCAGCAATTCCCGGTTCATGTGTCAGACCAGTTCTGCCAGCGTTGGTTTTGTTCTTGACTGCTCACAGGGAATGAGCCCTTGGTCTAATCCGGCAGCTCCTTGAGCAGCCTGTGTGCGAAAGCGCTCCTGAAGTCACGCAAGTCAGGAGTCTAACCCTCTTCTCACACTTTCCCAGCAGCCCCTGTCTTTGCATCTTCAGTGATTACGTTGCAGGACCACTTGCAATCCGACAGTCCAGATGGGTGACTCAGTACCTATTCTAGGAAGATCTTTGGAAGCAAGAGCAGGGGCTGTTCTGCTTTAGGAAATACAGTGGTGAGGAATACAGATCTGTTCGGGGACCTGGACCGCTCAGCAGAGCACAGTTTGGGAAAGCCGGACTGTTCTGGCATTCCTGGGGAGTTTTAATTTTAGATCCAAGTGAGTTTGTGTAGATTGGCAAGAAGTTCTGGAGGGAACAAGTGGAGAGGAGACTGGATGAGCAAGGCAGGCGGAAGAGGTGAGTGGAGTGTGACAATCATGTCTTCATGCCTCAGATTTTCAGGAATAGGTAGCAATCCAGAGGATGTGTCTCCCAGACAGAGTTCAGCCAGCCAGGATCTCAGTGTCGCCTCTTCCACCCTTTTTAAGAGGTAAATTAAGTGACACTATCTCTTCTCTCCATGACTCAGTTTCCCCACCTGTAAATGAAGCTAAAAGGTTTTCTGTGACACACTAAAAGCAGTGAATTATAAAAACTAATCAACTGTGCTACTTACAGCTTGGTGATGAGTTCATGGGCTTGCCATGGTGCTGGCCCAGAGTCTGCTGGGTAGAGAAGAAAACTGCTGAAGTTTTAGTCCACACGGACTGTAAATGCCAAGGCACAGCAGGAGCTGTTGGAAAATAAAAACATTCTCTCAAGTCTTCTCCCAGCAGGAACAATATTCCAGTTGTAATGCAGATAACCTGCCGAGTCATTCCATCCCTCAGGGCAGGTGAACACTTTGCTCAAGTCTGCAAAGGTAATCATTAGGCGATTGTAAATATTACAGAATACAAAAGCCAGATGGCTCTCTAGCTGAGCTTCAGCTTTGCGCTTGGCTTCACCAAAAGTAAGAAAGCGTGCTCTCCCATAATGATACCATTAATAAGAGTTGGAATTTCAGGGAACACTGGTTATCAGCCTGAATTGACTGACTTTCCCTAAATTTCCATACTATAGAAAAAGGATGGGGAGCAATTACATTGTTCAAAGCCGTGCCGTGAGGGAAGCCTGTGAGTTCAAACATCAACAGAGGCAGGATACTGGGCCGTGCTGAAGCTGCAGAGGAATTCAAATAAACAACATTCAAGGACCAGCTCTGGAATGCAGCAAACCCAGCTAGGTCAACAAGCACACCGATAAGCGTGCAAGGCAACAAACGGGGTCCAGCCCAGGCTAAACCTCCAGGAGCTCCTGTAATGGGGTAGAGGTTATGTCAGCTTTGTGACCAGCAGCTTCTGGACAGCTCTCACCGGCAGACTGAGTGGAAGATGTAATTTAACTGCCTCATCAGTTTTTACTACAAAGGCTCCATTCAGACCAGATTCACCCCCGTCAGTCATGACTCAATGTCTTTTCCACCAGCCAGCCTTCGGTCCTGTTGTACAGTTGTGCTCCCACAACCAGAGCTGATCTGTGCCCTCTGTTTTGTTTTCCACTCTGCCACTTTTCATCCTTTTATGACTCAGTGTGGAGACTTAAGCTGGTTCAGGCAGAAGCCATTTCAGACTGTGGCCACCTGTAACCACAGAAATTGAGCCAACGATGGTAATAACGCTAAGGCAAGCAATTGAAACTTGGAAACGAAAAGCAAATGTTACCTCAGCGTGATAAGCAGCTCTAATAACAGACCTGGCAAGGCAGTTTTTAAAGCCAGAATTTGTGCTAAGGAAATATTTTTGCAATCTTTTTTGAAATCATTTCTTCAAAGAAGCTAAAATGTTGGGTTTAGGGAAAAGGTACTGAACAGCAGTTTTCAGCTAAGTTTTTTTTTTTCTTAATTAAAAACTTATGTCTTACAAGGTTTAAATAAAAGTTTAAGCAAGCATTTCCATATAGATGAAAAAAAAAACAACCAACCCAACATTCTTTTATGTGGACAGAGAGTTCCTGTTAAGGCGTTGGTTGCATAGAGGGTACAAAAATAGCTGATAACATAAGTATATATGGGGTGCCATTAAGAAATCAGGTGCTAATGAGTCTGCTCGGGACTGATTCACAACTGCCCCGTGGCTATTCCATTACAGCTCGTCCAGGAGGTGTCTCCGGCGGCCATGAGTCAGATCCCTGCCTCTGTGTCAAACCTGCAGGAAACTCCCGGCAGAAAAGCTGCCAGGTGTGTCCTTAAAGGCAGAGGAACCGCGGTCTTCCCATGCTTTAGCTCCTCCAGCAGCAAGAACAGCAGCTTGGAGTGAGCAGAGACAAAAGCAGCCTGAGAAGTCTCTGCACACTCGCACAGGCATGAGCCCGTCAGCACCGTAAAGGTACAAAAGGTGGCTGTGAGCCAGTTTTGTTCCTGGTGGTCCTTGAATTGATGTTGGCTTTGACACTCCTGTGATCTTGAACATTCAGACCTGGAGGACAGACTCTTTACTGCCTAAATTAAAATCCTACCCGCAGTTACCTAAGGCAAGGTCAATGACTATAATTTATTAAAAGGCCCTTAATGATTTGTTAAATGATGTTGAAAATGGTAGTTTTATGAAAACAAGTTACAAAACGTCCCGACAAACAAAAGGTTTGCAATGTACTTGCCTTTAAATGGAACAGTCACAAGCCAAAGAGCCAAGAACGATGCATTAAGATGTACCTACCCCATAGGTACAGGTGCCCTATACCATACTGTTTGTTGAGAAATGCCACTCTGTGATGGTTTCCTTCCCAACCACCATACTCCACAGACTTCCCTAGAACAGGCAGCACCTATAGCAGATTCTGCATGGCCAACAGGGGAACTAGCTGTAAACTACCTCTCTCATGGCTGTCTTCCTCCAGCAGCGTGGTCCCAGTGAAGCAGCAGCACCCCTCCCTGGGAGAACCAGCAAAATACCTCCCAAGAGAGGGAGGGTGACCTCACCTGTTCTGATGTTATTCACAAAACACTTCTCGCTATTAAAGAAAAACTCGATATTAAAGACTGGAAATGTTACTACGGTATTTAGCATTTGCAAGAGATGCTGCCTGGCTGGAACTCAAAAAAGCCTCCAGCATTCAAACCTTTTTCTCCTGTTCCCAGGGTCATATTCTCTCACTAGCCCATTGCAAATCTCCTGGTATCCAGTGTCCAGAGCTTACGTCCCCAGCCAAAAATGATATCCAAGCCCAGAACTAATTGTCTAAGTTGCTTCTATAATTGTAAAGAGAAATGAATGCTTCAAAAGATCAAAACCACACAAAATGCTGAGAGGTACAGAGCTGCCGAGCACTAGCTGGTAGGGAACTGATGTTGTAGAGGTGCACATGATAGCAGTGGCCTGACCTTAGAAACTGAGCTGCTAGGCCAAGATCTGGTCCTAATTGTCACACTCCCTCTTCCATCTGTCTTTGCACAGCATCAAGAGGAAAAGGGGGGTGGGGGTGAAAAGCTGTAATAAATGTGCTTTTATTCCTCATTTTTAAGGGTGAGTTTTCCCTTTTATATAGGCAGATCTCCCAAATTATTTACTATTGAAGCCTGATATCTTTAATGGTACCTTCTTTTACCAAGAGAACAAATTATTCTGTAAAAAAGCCAGTTCTTTGCCTGTTGCCGCTGCCAGCTGCACACAAGTACAAAATTACAAAGCACTCACTTAGATGAAGTGAATACTTCATTAAACAATTAAGCAATAAGGCAGAACAAAGGCTGTGGTTTCCAGGCCTTGTTCTGTAATTGTATCCTACAGCATTAGGAGAACCAATGCTCAGGCACAGGGCTGCAATTTAGCCTGGGATTATCCCCTAATAGCCTTGTCCCGTGGGATTAGAGGATTGCCACAATGGGGAATTTTTTTATCCATCGATGGCAATGTAAAATACATGATTTGTGCTTGAAGGTCTGGAGGTGAGGATTTCCACCCCTTTCTCCTCCTTTCATCTTCTTGCTGTAATGCCTTGGTTAGAAGCTTTTACCTCTGCTTTCACTTTCTGAACCATGAAGGTTATCCACCAGCCCAGTTTCTATGAGGGTACTGTACACAGAAAAACCCAGTTCATAAGTAACTGAACCTTCCCAAACACACTGTGGACACTTTGAGCCTGAGTGACACCAAGGATGGAAACTGTGTAAGCCATGACGTTGAACAAGGTTGAGTTTGTGCTGAAATATTCCGTTCACCTCATACAGCACGTGCAGCTACTGAACTTTCAGGTCAAACAGAGAGGCACCTACAGAGATAAGGCAGATGCGGGTTGAGATGGCTGATAAAGAGAGATTGTTTGGAATGCAGATGAAGTTTGAGTGTCTAAAGTCCATCTACGTTCTGCTACAGAGGTCTAAACACCCTTCCTCATCTAATAAAGGCCTGATGCAGTTCCCAATGAAATTACCAGGGTTTTTGCACTGTCTTAAAGCTGACCCTGGACAGAGCGCACAGCCCTACCATAATCCCTTTCCAGAACAGTTATAGAAAATCCTGGGTGACAATGGCAAGTCTTTCCCTCAAACATGATACATAAGGAATCCCCCCATGCTGCTCTCCTCCATGAATCATTCCCTTCTGCTGAAACAGAAAATACAGCTCAAATGCAAATTACAGCTCACTGTATAACAGGACACCCTGTACTTGGGAGCTGGAATTAAGATTGTCCAGATTCATATTGTGGGCCAATGGAAGGCCATTAGAAGAATTAACTTGCAGTTCTAACAGGAACCAGACCAGAAATTAAAAAAATTAAAAAATCCCAAACCATAAAAACCCACAACATTTTAAAAAGACAATTTTATTTTAAGGTATATGTATTTTCTGCTCTCTTAGAATAATTTATTTTGGTTTATTCCACTTGCACTCCACCTCTTTGGAAATAATATGATTAATAGTTAATTCAATTCAGTGACGTACGTCTCCGTTCCCCACAGGAAAACAAGCTTCATTCATTTCAAACTCACTGACACTGCAATATAACTAGCTGTCTATACTTATTGGGATGGATGGGCAAACAAACTATCATTAAATGTCAGAAAACATATGTTTGAAACTGTAGAAGCCAAGGAACAGCTTTTAGGTATAGTTTTGTATTGCATTAATGCTACACCAGACTGCTAAAATTAGGCCACTTTCAACCAGACACTGCTAAACCAGTAGAACATCCCACCCTGCTCTAAAGAGACGAAACATGGGAAAAGGGAAGTATTTGCTCTAAGAGTGGGATCTGCTGAAGGAAAAGATGAAGGACTAGATCCACTAAAGGATTTAGAAGACAAAACTGTAATTTAAATATAACTGAGGTACTGAATGACAAAAATACGGCCCAGCTGCCCTTTCTCTCCCTTGAACTGAACTGCAGACAAACCCTGAAGACAGCACAACTCATGAGGTAACTCCTTCTTCCTCTATAGAGATCTCCTCATACCTGCAAATCTTGTCTCACCAGTGTGGTGTGCGAACATCAGAGGAGAGGAGAGAGGAGAAATTAGGTCCCGCTTACTAGACAACTGACAAGTATGCCCATCAGGTTAGGCTCTGAAGCCACCAGCAAGGATGAGGACCATGGCTTGATGGAGAGAGGAGGCAATACGAAGCTGCAAAGGCAATATGGAGAGTTCTGGAGAAAGAGGGAGGATCAGGAGGCACAGGTGGGGTGGGTGTGATGGTGCAGGAAGCAGAAGGAATGGCGTGGGGACGGTAAGATGGCCTCAGCAATACAGGAGAGAGATAAGGTACTGAAGAGAGAAGGGAGCAGGGGTGAATCTGGGAATGCAGAAGACAAAAGGAAGACTGTGCATGCAGGCTGGCTGGAGAGAAGTTAATAATGACAGCTCTTGATGCCTCCATCTCTGCTTCTGTACAGGTACAGAACAGCACTGGCCACAGCAGCTTTAGGGCTCAGTTAATTTAGAACATAACCTGGAAACCTGATAGTTCTTTGGCTTAATCACAAATAGAACTAAATGCTAAAGGTGTTCCTAGAGAGTGCCCAATAAATGCTGACTGTCTCTGCCCTCCACAGATCCTATCTTGGCCATTTTTCACAGCAAGTGATGGTATCTCAAGTGCTTGTCTAGGAAGAGTCAGTCTAGGAGACTCAGTTCTCTCTGAACCACCAGACTGTCCAAACTCCTCACTTGCCACATAGGTACCCTAATTACCCAGGGGAGGAATGGAAGTCGCTCTCTGGAGCTCAGAGATACTCCTGTCCCTATGGCAGCAGATCTGGTTTCAGAGGTTGCTGTCTGTCTACCCCAACCTATAGTTTGGTTTTGTCCCAGGACACTCTAAAGCAAATGAAAAAATATCTGGTGAAAAAAAAAAAAAAAAAAAGATACAAGCTCCTTCCAAAAATGTCCACAGAACCATAGACCAGCCCAGGCTGGAAGGGACCTTGAAAGACTATCTGGTCCAGCCTTTCATGGGAAAGGGGGCCTAGATAAGATTACCAAGCACCCTGTCCAGACACATCTTGAAAACCTCCAGCAATGAGGACTCTACCGTGGCCCTAGGGAGGCTGTTCCAGTGAGTGATTGTTCTCACTATAAAAAATATCTTTATTGTCTGAAGACAAAACCTCTCTCAGTGCAAATTGTACCCATTGCCCCTCGCCTTCTCCATGTGGTTCCTTGTGAAGACAGAGCTTCTGCTCTCTTTGCAGCAGTCCTTTAAGTGCTGGAATACTGTGATGAGGTGTCCCTCCCAGTCTTCTTCAGGGAGAAAAGACCTAACTCCTGCAGTCTTTCCTCACAGGGCAGGTTCTCCAGCCCTTTGATCATCTTAATGGCCCTCCTTTGGACCCTCTCCAGTCTGTCTGTGTCCTTCTTGAATTGCAGAGACCAGAACTTGGCACAGTATTCAAGGTGTGGCCTCGCAAGCACCACACAAGCAAGGGTGGGATGATCATGTCTGTATCTCCACTAATGTCTCTGTGGATGCAGCCCAGGATCTCATTTGCCTACACTGCCACAGTGATGCAGTGATGACTGGTGTTCAGCTTGTCCACCAGGACACCCAGGTCCCCCACAGCAAGTCTGCTTCCCAGCCACACAGATCCTGGCCTGCACTGGGCTCTTAGGTTATGCTGTCGCAGGTGCAGGACCTTGCACTTCTCTTTGTTTAACTTCACACAGCTCTTGCTAGACCACTCTTCTAGCCTCTTCCAGGTAACTCCGTAAGATGACTCTGCTTTCTGACTTGTCCACCTCACTACCCAGTTTAGTGTCATCAGCAAACATGGTACTTTCAATCCCATGGAATCATAGAATGGTTTGGGTTGGAAGAGACCTTTAAAGGTCCTCTAATCCATCTCCCCTGGACATCTTTAACTAGATCAGGTTGCTCAGAGCCCTGTCCAGACCAGTATCAATCCCTGGGAGACCCCACTTGTGACAGACTGCCAGCCTAAGTAGACACCATTGATCACCACCCTCTAAGTGTGTCCTGTGAGACAATTTCTTACTCATCTCACAGACCACCCATCCAACCCGTGTCTTACCAGGACAATCAGTCTAGATGACTACACACAGAGACCTGACTGACAGCACCACCAAAGCCATTGAACTGGCATGAGAGGCAGCAGTGACTCTTGGGCTGGGGATGTCAGCCTGCTGCTGAGTCACAGACAAATCCCAAAGTTTTGATTACTGTAAATTTATCTCACCAGTCAGAAGTTCATTCTGCCAGCCAGGCACTGAAAAGCAAGGTGTGCTGTGGCACCAGCCTGTCATTGGCTCTCGCTCTGAGGGCCTTGCCAAAAAAAGGACACAGTCAGTCATGAGGAAAAGTTGTATAAATGAGTCATGAAGGATATTTCATGTGGGATTACTGATTATAAACAAGAACAACAGCTACTGTACACTGCCTGGTGTGTGTACAATATTTTGTACAGTGAGCCCTGTCGGGGTGGTGGCCACTCTTACACAAATAACAAATGAAATGCCATGTTTATCACAACAGTAAGCCAGCTATAATGACCATAAATATAGCTCAACCTTCACTCTGGCTTTCTTTCCTGCTTATCTCCTATCTCAGTGCCCATTTATTCCCTACTTTGTTTACCTGTTGCCTTATGTTCAAGATGTAAATCACCAGCTTTCTAAAACAGCACACTTTTTTAACCTTATATACACTGCCTCACACAGGGGGCTCTGAATTTTAACCGTGGAGCTTTCTAAGCCTACCAAAATTCAAGTAAATAACAGATAGCTTTACTTCATTATACATTTTCTTTATGACTGCCCAGTTCTACCAATGGCTTGCCAAGTCCAAGCCACATGCAGAGAAAAAAATAAAAAACCTAAAATGCCAACTAGTTGTGAAGAAAGTCCAGAATGGGTGGGTGAGATCCTCTTTGACCACAGTTGCTTAGTTCAACATGTCCAGTCTCAGCTGTTTGCGGTAATAAATACAACAAGCACATTCTGTGAAAAGAAACTTGAATTTTGGCCTGTAACACAAGGAAAAGGAGATTGCCAAGAGGAGTTTTGCAAACACGGGCTTGTTCCAGTGGCTGTGGTTTGGGCAATGTTTCCAGAGGGGCTGCAGAACGGCCTTCCCATACATAGGACCAGACTGCCACTGACAGCTGAGTGCGTTGTGACGTCAACGCTGGAGTATAATAGAAGTTAGAAACCCACATAAAATACTGTTCTGCTTTATTAAGTAGCAACCAGAAATGTCAGTATCACATGGTAATTAATGATTAATGTGAGAGGAAGGAGATGCATGCCTGACATATTTTTAAACTGGTATAACAAGTTTTCACAGTGCAGAGGAGGGAAGTTCTCTATAATACACAGTAATGGGCTGTGTGCTTGGAACTGGGCACCACGAATTTCCCCATCTTCAGGACAGAATGTGTCAACACACAGCTGCTCTCCGAGAATAAAGGCAGTGCCAGGATTAGCAGTTGGTAATGTTGAAGAATGAGGAAAGAAGCAAAAAACATACAAATGGTGATGAAAAGGACAAAAAGCTCCTTCAGACACACCTGAGGTAGTAGAAAAATGCCGACAGAGCACATTTTCAATGTAAAACTAGACCTGACGATACAAGGTGCTGAGAGTAAATCAAGAAATAAAGACAGTAACACCATGGAGCTGCCAAAGTCCTGAAACTCTAAGATCTTCCTCGAGGTGATGTCCTACTTAGCAAGGAGAGCTTTACCTCGGGCAGGGTGAGTTAGCATATACTTACACATAATGCTGAAAGAATAACACATGGAAGTTATCTATCATCCCACAGTGAGGAATCTCAAAGCACTCTGCAGCTGTGTATTGATGCTTCCACACTGGAAATGGTGAAGTATATGCATGACTTTAAGTATATTCTCAAATTAAATATATTTCCTGAAGAAAGATGTTCTAAAGATGTTCTTCTTAACTAGACATCACTCCCACTTCGCTACTGGGTGAAATACAGAACTTTCCTCTCCTGTGCTGCTGTGTAACAGATGTTATATGGGACAGTCATATGATCCTATACCAAGCTGTTGGCAGAGCCAAGAATAAAAAAATAGAGGTTGGATTCATCTAGACTAATATTACCAAGCTATAGATGAGCCCTCCAGTCAAGAGAGACATGTAGGACTTCATGGCAGGCGTCACCACTCTACAATCTCTGGAAACACGTTTCCTCACATCATAAGTTTGTCCAACCTGTTTTAAGCTGGTGGAGATACTCTATCACTTTTGACTGTAGAATGACCAAACAGCTTAGATTAGACACCACCTTTAAAATAACCAAAAATTACCTCAGGTAAATCTGTTTTTGGAGATAAAATCTCAACCATTTGCTCTCCTCCTGAACACCACTCCTGCAGCTCTGGAGCACACTCAAGAGAAAGCTGCAGACTGGGGACAGTCTCACCATTTCCCAGCCCTCACTGACCCACATCGCACAACTCCCCCTTTCCTGTTCTGTTACACCATTTATGTGGGGTAGGGTCGCATCCTTTTGAAACATCTCTGTCCTCCATTCTTTGAGGAACTTCCTGCTCTAGGAGTATTTCTGCCACCACAGTATGGGTAAGAAATAATGATTTCTGAAAGTGGCTTGAAACTTTTCCAGCGCAATGCAAGTCAAATCATTAATTCAATGGCTGCCATGACCTTGTGCAATGAAGGAGGGAGGGGATATAATGACTTGATAAACACCAGTGAGTATGATGATATATTAGCAATAAATAAGAGTACAAATAGGCTATATTTGTTCCTGAGCAGCTAAATAAATGGGTGGCACAGATAACAAGGCACTCAAACTTCTTTCTTTTCCTCACTGAAGACGCAGGCTCCATCAGAAAGGGAGAAGCAGGGGGTAGGACAGTTATTTCTGACCCTCCTTTTTTCATCTCTTTTAGCCTCAACCTTTCCCAGTAGCCCAGTGGAGGGACAAGCCCTACAAACACCAGATCCAGCACAATTGATCCAACACACCAGATCCAACAATCATGATCTGGGCTGTCTCCACTGCCCCAAGATAGTGGGACCAAAGGTGTCACCTTCGCCCTCGCCCACTCCGGGCTATCATGGCGCCCAGCTCGCCTCCCTCACAGGCCAGCTGTGAATATCCACGCCCCCCACACTGTGCACACTGCTGTCGGGACACTGGGGACCGCTCCTTGGCGGAGCCATCGCAGCCAGCGCTTCGGGAGCGGGAACACGCGTTTAAACGGGCGCTTCGAGAGGGTTTCTGACGGCACGGCGAAGCCTCTCACACCACATCGCACCGCAGGCTGCCGCACTCGGCCGCCCGGGAGCGATGGGAGCCGGCCTTAAGCACTG
>JANHFX010007927.1:0-47877 GCA_027560015.1 Chloroceryle amazona | reverse complement strand
AGAAAAGAAAAGAAAGAAAAGAAAAGAAAAGAAAAGAAAAGAAAAGAAAAGAAAAGAAAAGAAAAGAAAAGAAAAGAGAAGAAGAAAAGAAAAGAAAGGAAAAGAAAAGAAAAGAGACATTATGTATGGAAAAGAATGAGAAAATTACACAAGTTGACATTACACTCATATTTAGAATATTGTATTCATTACCTGTAACTTTAGTCCACATTATTCTCTCTTAATTCTAAGAGTATCATTGAGATGGCTAAATAATGAAAGTACAACCCCTTAACCATACTTGCAATATACAAAGCATAAACAGGCACCTCCAGAATGTAATGAATACTATATTGGAATGTCCTGAGTTTGTCAATGGACAGTCTGTGTCTTTCCATTAAGCATGGGATGCTGAAGTGAATATGGTCCTAAGTTCAGTGACGTAATATAAAGTTAAATTAACCTGTGTGCAAATCTGAAATACTGTAGTGGCAGTTCAAAATGAGGGAGTACTCTGGAAGCCGGAAAGCATGAGAAAAACCTTACATCTAAAGAATAAGTGGAAAGAATTATATGGTTTGAGAGGAAAGTGAGTAAGAGGATATATGGTGATTGTACATCATAAAAAAACCACAGGAAATAAAGCAGAACATTTTGTTCTTCCTATCACATAACAGGAACAAGGAACTATTCTGTGAAATTGTAGGATAATAAATTCAAAACCCACAGAAACATAGAATCATAGAATATCAGTTGTAAGGGACCTCAAGAATCACCTGATGCAACTTTTCTTCAAAAAAGCATGGTCAAGATAAGATGGCCCAGCACCCTGTCCAGCTGAATCTTGAAAGTGTCCAATGTTGAACTTGTCCTTGTTGAACTTCATCAGGGTTTTATTAGCTCACTCTTCTAGAAGCCTGTCCAAGTCTTCCTGAAGGGTGGCTCTTCCTTCCAGAGTGTCCATTTACATACTCAGTTTGGTGTCATCAGCTGGTGACTTAAATGTCATCATTTGGTGTCTTAGTACTTACCTTCTGTGTGCTCATCAGGATCACAAAGTCCACAATATTGTGATCACTGCAGCCAAGGCAGTCACTGAGATTATATTATAAAGTGGCTTTTCTTGGTGTGTGAGTAGCAAGTCCAGCAGTGTCCCATTCCTGGTTGGCATATCTAACTTTTGTGTGGGGAAGCAGTCCTCAATGCATTCCAGGAATTTGAAGGATGACATGTGACCTGCTGTGTTGTTCTTCCAATAAATATCTGGTTAGTTGAAATCACCCATAAGAACCAGGTTCTGCTGACCCCAAGCTTGCTTAAATGAACCAAAAACTGCTCTGTTGGCCTTATCATCTTTGTTTGGAGGTCAGTAGCAGATGCCTACTGTAAGATCTCTGTTGGAGATAACATCTCTGATCTTGACCCGGAGGTCTTTGATAGGGCTTGGTCATGGGTGTCTTTGACTATTAAAGCTTCACATTGGGCTTTGATTGCAATGTGGAGGTTGGGGACAGAAGCACAGTCCTGCTTTTGTGGGTCAGCAGGGTCCATGGCCCCTTGTTCTCTGTGGTGTCCACCACAGGAACATGGTTCTGAAATCATTTATCTATCTCTGACTCTGCTCCTCTAATACTGCACAGTCTTCTGTTTCCTGCAACTTGGTCACCTGATGCAACAGATCACCAGCCTGTGCACATCTCTTGAAGGTACTTATCTTTCCTTCAGGAGAGGGGTCTGGGCACTTTTTGCAACCTACCATCAGTACTGAAGTCTCCTTCATTACCGGTTATGTCTGGGTAGATGTGTTAGACATCTCAGGGGCTTTCTCTCTAGAAACACTGGTTTTAACTGAGGCAAGTGCCCACCACTTATGGCAGAGCCTTCTTGAACTGATAGGGTGACTATGCCCTTCCTGCGTGAACTGTTGTGCAAACTGCCATGCCATGCCCTGGCTGACACACCATGTTCTGTTTGCCCACTCTGGTCACTTGCATTTCCAGGCCATTTTTTATAGCATGGTGGCCATTGCTCTGGAAATGGCCAGGTGTTGTCAGCATTTCCTGTGAGAGCTGCTGGCTTCTGGCAGGTCTCTCCACTGTCGCGGTGTTTCCTTGATGCAGGAAAACCCACTGTGCAATGAGATTTGCCACTGTGTTCCACTGCAGGCTGGGCAGCTCTGGAGCAGTTCCCCTTGGTGACCAAAGAGCAGAACAGAAAAAAAAAATAAATCATCACTTGCTCCATAATTACAATCCTAGAAATTAGAGGTGAGGGAACCAAAGAAGTTAGTCAATGTTCATTGGTGCTAAAATATTTCAAGTAAATAATACAATCACTGAATGCTCTGTTCTGTAAACTGAAATCTTGCTTTTTTCTATTAGAAGAATTCTCTGGGCTTAAAACTTATTTATTTTATGAAAATGTCTCTTCCTTATATAAAGTCTAATCATTCCAAATATTGTTTAAACTCAATCTCTGATGATGATCTTTTTTTTTTTTTTTAACTGCATTGTTCATACCCTACTGCATTCTATTTGAGAAACTTTCTACCTTACAGAAAGCTCCCCTGTACAGAAAGCTCCCCTGTACAGAAATTTACATTATTTAGCTTCTTTTTCCATTGTTAGATCATTTTCTAGGTTATGAAGTTTCCTGTTAAATGTTACTGATGAGAACCACTGCTAGAACTAAATGTGATATGATCGTAAGAATTTAATAAAGGCTCAGTTCACTGAAGAAGCAAACAAAGCTTGATACCTGTTCTGAAATCCAACTCCAATCTTTTTCAGATATCTGAATATTTTAAAATAATTCTTGAAAAACTCAGCAATAATTACTCTGATCAAGTCTTTGAGATGTTAGAAATTTAAACCAGGTTGATGTAGTTAACTATTAAATACAATAATGTCAATTTTTTTTTTGCATGTTTAGAGAATATATCTCTTCCTGTTTACACGTTTACCAATCTCGGTCAGTTAGTTTATGGCTGCTATTTTGGTAATGTGGAAGTGCATGCCATGTATATGCTGCACCTCATGGCCTTTGGAACTTCACTGAGATAAGCAGCAATCCACTTCAGCTTCCTTTAGTTCAAAGTAGAGAGCCCTTCCACTTCAAGGAATCTCTGTCACTTTTTCCACCAGCAGCAAAGTACCATCTCTTCCCATTCCACTCCACTACTGTTCAACAGACTACAAAATATGTACTGTATTCCTTTTAAACTGAAATGTGAAATACCACAAGAAAACTTCTTCAAATTGTTTATAACTTCTGGCACAGTTAGTGCAAACTTTTGTGTACTGATAAATTTTTGTAAAAGCCCAAACTGGGTGCAAGCCAGTTTTCAGAATTTTTTCTTAACAATTTCAACAATTGTTTTTGCTTCAGTGCAGAACAAAATTAAATCAGGACCATCCTAATTTCTTCTGAGTCATAATCAATATCAGGGAGTTCACCTGAAGTATATGAGATTCAAAATTATGGTTTTGTACAGAAATAGGCAGATTATTGATATTATTATTGGCTCTGAAGTTTTTCCTTCCTCTCTGGCTCTGACTGGGGATACCATTCTGATCATGTGATAACTTCCTAAAGAAAGATTCATAAAAATATGTATGTTCTGTTTAAAAGTTTTGATTTTAATAAACTGGAATTAGCCAACAAAACTCCCCACCACCTCCAATGCATCATTCTATCATTCTTAAATTTCTTCAGGTTTTAAAGTATGTATCAACAACAAGGAAGTACTGACTGTTATTTATGTCATTTTTGTTGATCAGCTTGCCATAAATCAATCCCTTAAGCCATAAATTATGTTCACAGATTTTATTTGTAACCTAATTCATTTAATTATTTGACTTTTTGGTTTACTTAAGTACTTAAGTTCAAAGTGACTGATAATTATTACATTATTATCCTTGTACATCAGCTAGGGTTTACTGTTTTCTTTATCACAATTTAAATTTAAAAAAAAAGAAAAAGAAAAAAAGAAAGGTAAAAGTTTGGTCTCACAAAATCTCAACTGCCTTCTAAAAATATTTCAGAGGAAAGCTCTTTTCAGTGTAATGACAGAGAATCTTAGATTAGGCATTTTGATGTTTGGAGGAATCCTGAATCCAGGAGCAGCTTTAGAGATGCATCAGATCCAAGAATCACAGAAATGTAGAATGGTAGGGGTTGGAAGGAACCTCTGGAGATCATCAAGTTCAACCACCCTGCTAGAGCAGGATCACCCAGGGCAGCCCACACAGGAACAGATCAGGTGGGTTTGAAAGTCTCCAGCAAAAGAGATTCCACAGCCTCTCTGGGCACAAGCTCTCTGGGCCAGGCTCTGGCACTCTCACAGCAAAGAAATTTTTCCTCATGTTGAGGTGGAACTTCCTTTGTTCCAGTTTGTGACCATTGCCCCTTGTCCTATCACGGGGCACGACTGAAAAGAGACTGGTCCCTTCTACATGACACCCACCCTTCGGATATCTGTAAACAGCTCCAGGAAGCCCTGTCACCACAGGTTACTGTGAGTACTCAAGCCTGGGAATACTATAGGGTCACACCCCTCTGTTGGAATAAACTTCAGACTGAGATGGGTAAGTAAAAGTACTTGTGTTGCTGAGTTTTCACATACTGGTTAAACCACCCATGTCCACACCATGGCCTACCAACAGAAACAAGTGTGACTCACTACATGACAGTGGCTGTGGTCAGCTATGCAGACCTCAGCATGTAATTAATGAAGAGGGAACAGGAGACATTCCTGTTCAGTTTGGGGTGAAGGGGGGAGGGTCTCCACCTTGCAGATATTACAGATGTTTTTGAACAAGTCCTACTTGTCTACCAGAAGAGGAGCTCTGGGGATGACAAACTGAATTCTGTAGCTGGTCTAGATGAAACCAGCTGGACTTTTAATGTGAACATGCACGCATTAAGCAAGGTAGAGGAGGTGTATTTGGTTTGGTATTGGTAGGCAGGGGCTACTGGCATGGCCCCTGTAGGAAGCTTTGAGAAGCAACCCTGGCTCCAAGCCAGATGCTCCAAGCCAGACCCACCACTGGCCAAAGCCAAGCCAATCAGTGCATATGCAACAACTTACTTAAGAGGGGAAAACCTGTTGGGCAGGTTCTTTTGTTTTAGGAGTTTTTTGTGTTCCAAGGGGAGTAGCACTGGAGAGAGATAACATGCAGGCACCAAGGACAGTGAGGAAGGAGGGAAGGAGATATGACAAGCAGCACCATTGGCCTGTGGTAAGACTGCAGGATAAGCCTTTGCACCCCTTGGAGAGCAATGGTAGGGAAGAATCCCACCTGCGGCAAGCAGAGGACCCCACACTGGAGCAGGGGACTGATCCCAAAGAAGGCCATTACTGAGGGAAGACTGTGCTGGAGCAGTCCATCTCTGGGAGGACATCAGCCCACAGAAAAGACCCATGCACGGAGGACTGTATCTCATGGGAGGGATGCAGCATTGCAGTACGGGAGCACTTGGGGGAGTTTTCACCCTGGGAAGGAAGGAGCAGCAGAAACAATATGTAACGGGCCTGGTACTGCCTGCAACCCTGCCTCCCTGTTCGGCTGGGGGAAGGTAGCAGAGCTGGGACCAGAAAGAAGGCAGGGGTGGGGGAAAGGTGTGTTTAAGATCCAGATGTATTTATCAATGTCCTACTCTGATTCAGTTGGTAAATTGGAGGTGGTTTTGTTTAAATTATATTGATTTTGTTTCCCCAAGTCGAGTCCGTATTTTTGACCATAACTGGTGAGTGTGAGCTCCCTGTCCCTTGTCATGAACCTCAAGCCTTTTATTGTATTTTCTCCTCACCATCCCACTGCAGGGGAGTAGGAGTGGCTGCATGATTGCTTCATTGCCAGCTGGGTGGACTTAACCCACAATAGGAGGCATGAACCATGGATTTCAGAGAGGCATGGCATATGGAGAATCAGAAAAAGGAAAGATTCCCTCTCCATAGGTCTGACAAATATTTAGATTAAAAACATCTGAACAAACCCAAAGCATCATACAAACCCAAGCAATAAATGTAAAATTACTATGCTAGAAATTGAAACTATTCTATTTAGCTGACTTTGTTTTTCCCGTATGCAATTCAGCTCTTTGTTTTACTTTTCCTCTCAGGTTAAATTACAGAAAGCTGAAAACTTCTATATGGAAACAATCCAGAGAGATGCTCTTTTATTTTCTTTTTTTTGACCCAGCTGATCTGTGAAATCCGTAGTTACATTTTCTGACATGGTCTCCCCTAGACTTTTTAACATACAGAAAAATGACAACTGGTTTTTAAAGATCAGCAAATAAAATCTCTCTTACGATTAGAAAAACTAGTAGTGACTCATGGCTTGAGTCTAGTATATGTGTTTGTGTTGGTCAGGCTGATGTGAGTATCTGGAAGAACAATATGTAGTAAAAACTGCCAAAGCTGAATTTGAAGGGATAGACACATCTAGGGTCTTAAGGACTGGGATGAAAAATCACACACAAACAGCATTTTGAGTGTTCCATAGGTCTCAGTATTTGAGATTTTTGATGAGTATTGACAGAAGAAATACATAAAAAGAGTGGAGGGTGGAGACCAGGGCTACAGAGAAATAGACTAGGAGTGAGGTATAAAAAACATGGGATTGCAAACAATACGAAAGGGAAAGTGTGGAAGATGCAGGCTGTCATCGATTATTATCTCTGTGGTCATCTTTGACTAGTAGCAAGCCCAGAAGAGCCCTAATATGCAGTATAAATTGTGTATTCATTTAAATTGGAACTTAAAGGAGGACATTTAATACACGACATGTTATAAAAGTCCTTTTTTTTTATTATTATTCTGAATATAATATTAAATGTATTAGGTTCCTGATGCTATGTAACAACTTGTTTTCCTATACCATTCCCTTTTCACTACTTGTTACATTGAGAGCTCACACAGATACAAACCCTCATGGAGGGGGCCATACTTAAGTGAGGTCATGGGTGGGGTTAACCTTTATCACTTCTACCCTCCCACTCCTACTGGATTAGCTGCTAATCCAATATAAATATGGTGGGTGTCATTAAAAACAATTGTCACAGCAACAAAAATAAACCAGAAAAATCTCACAATCTGTCTTAAATGTCTGCCATTTCCAAAAAGATGTGAGGCTAAAACTGAGGAATCTGGTAAAAATCCCCTCCACTCGCTGTCCTTAAATTCAGTTGTGTGAAATGAGTCATGAAAAATCCAGTTTCCCTTGCCATCATACTTCCCAGACAAATCTATTTTCAGCTACCTTTCTGATTCATTCACTCTCACCCTAGTTTTCTTTTTGTTAACTTAAACTGGTAGTAATGTGTATGGGCTAAGTTAATATATTGCTTCTCCAAGCAATTTCAAAGGTTCATATTCATCACGCTGTAACATAAAGCTCTGCAGCATTACTCAGTTCAGCAATATTTGTTCAACTCCTTGCAGCATAAATTAGCACAGCTACACTCATTTCACTTAGAGAGAGGTTGGCAAAATGTCAGCTGTTGAATGAAGTAAATTCATTCATATGGTTCTGCATCCATCTGCATATAAACCACATTAATTTTCACCAGATCATACAGTCATACAATGCCATTCACAACAATTACTGTTCCCTTTAACTACATATATAGCTGGAATGGCATAAAAATATACACTGGAACTATATTCCTTTCAAAATTTTACCTTAAGCTGCTTATGCATTTCATAGATATTAGTATAAAAAGAGTTCATTTCCCTGCACAGGAACGATAAGCAATTTATGATAAATAATAAATAAGCAATTTATGATGGTTTATGTAGCATCAGGAGATTTTTCACAGTTCATTTTCCATTTCTTCACTACTTAGATGTATTTATTTTCCTCTATGAAAGTTCTGGGTTCCACAAGAATGTGCTTCTTAAATTTACCTCAACTTAAAAACATTTGTTATAACTGCTAATATTGAAAGTTAATTGTAACTGTTGTAAATTCCACCTTTAAGTTAGTACAGCTATAATACCACATGTGCTTTGTAGAGCAGATTAATATAATTTTAAAGATTTCAGTTTATCTGTTGAGCTTTGGTTTTGGTTTGGTTTTTTAACTGAAGTTGTCCTTTATCTCAGCTGTACAAAAATCCCCAATAAGTAATCTTTACAGGACACGGACTATGTGAAGTATGTATATGATACTACTAATTCTTTTCTCTAAGCAAATATTTACACATTTCCAGGAGAAACAATGTTGTGTCTCTGTGTCATACTAACATATTAATGAATTTCACAAGAACTCCCTGATGTGTACAGCCATGTGATATCTACCCTACTTAAAAAAATTCCATAAGCAGTCAGATGATAGAACAAATGTCACAGATATACCTTGAAACATTAACCTGTTATTGTTAAACAAAAACACAGTGTTGGCATTTTAACAGTGTTGTAAACAGCTTGTTTTGTGAAGATTTTCTGATAAAATTGTATACTTTTGTAGCAGTTTGGACCAAGGCCTTAAAAAATCTTTACGAATTCTAAAATTCTCACAACATCCCTTTATTGTGGGTTGCTGGGCATTGTACTATTATCTGAGGATCATATTAACAGCAGCTTTTCTGTGCTGAAATGGTACTTTTTTTTTTTGCTGATACTGCTAATAACCTCCACCAGAAAATTCAGAACTGTCATGTAACTTAGTTCCTATCATCATTATTGTCATGAGCAGAACATTACCTAAGGGTAATCAGAAGCACCATCTTGGCTGCAGCTCCTCCAAGTGAAGTGCATGCCTTTGCTTATCTGCAGAAAAGATCCACTGGAGAATGCTTTCTCATTTTTCTGGCACAGCTGCAAGTATTCTTCATCTACAACACATTTGTCCTAACAACATGGTTACCTTCAACATGTTTAATAGTAAGGTTTCTTTCTAACTCAGTTATAATTTTGTGGAACTAGATTTGGAAAGAAACACATATATATGATGGGACACCGTGGCAGTTTTGGTGTCCTATAAGCTGCTGCTGCAATGTTTGTGATGCGATGGTACTTGGAATAAATTGTGATAATATAAAAAGTGGTGACAGCTTCTTTGTACTAAAGTTTATTGTTCTTCTAATAATAAAAAATGGAACTGACATTAACAACTAGGAACTTCAACTATCCACAGTGTTCAGCAACAAATTTCACAGATGGTCAGCAGCTTTGTACTTCCAGCT
Organism: Chloroceryle amazona; assembly: GCA_027560015.1. Lineage (NCBI taxonomy): Eukaryota > Metazoa > Chordata > Aves > Coraciiformes > Cerylidae > Chloroceryle > Chloroceryle amazona. The sequence goes on along the minus strand of JANHFX010007927.1, from coordinate 38,706 downwards.
GTAGTTCTCTCTTTGTAATGGCAATGCACAAAAAAAGTGTGTCTCACATTGACCAGAACCATTTGTAGAAACTTAAAAAAACTTGGAAGCAAATTCTAAAGAACATTTGAGTGCCCAACTCATACTTTGAAAAAGATAAAAATAATATAGATAGGATTTCAGTTGTAAGACACTGAGATATGCTTAAGGTTTTTGTCTAAAACATTTCCTAACTGTAAAGAAAATATTTTTCTGTCTGTTATGGTTTCTAAAAAATATGTTGCCAATTCCATTTTCAGATTGGTTCCTAGTTTAAAAAATATTCCTACATAATTTCCTTTCCCTTAAATAATGAAGAAGCAGTGGAAATAAAAAATCCAAGTTGTTTAATTGTTTGAAGAGAGGGTTCAATGCAAGGCCTGCACTTGCTTTAAGGTAATAATAACTGAATCTCCAATGATTCTAAAAAACCCTGCTTCTTGAGTTCCTTTGCTACATAAGATTATAATTTGCTAAATAGGATTAGACCCTTTATAACAATGACATTCCATGCAAATTTATTGTTTTAAATAACTAGTTAATTGATTTATAGAGTGTCTGTGAAGGTCACTTAGATTTTGAAAAAGTACTTAGCTTTCCTCCAAAGTGACTGAAATATTCAAAATAATTTCTTAATCTTCCAAACATTTTAAAGAAAAGCTTTATCAAGTTCATTTTTGCACTCTTGATAAAACCAACTGCCATGTAAGTAGAACTAAGAGGTAGTGTTTTTCCACAGAAAGCCACAGAAGCAGTGGACTGCACTTGTGGTCAGCTGGGTTACTTCAGCACACACAACAGAAGGCAGGAGCTGTTACTGGTTTGTGTAGAAAGATGCACTCAGCTCTGCTGGGAACATGCTGCTTTACAGCCTTTTTACTGCAGGGTGATGATTATCATGGGTCCACCTGCCTACAACATTCAATGTAGACAATCCAAGATATCAGACGAATGTTATCGGCAAGAAAGAATGCTTTAAGGGGAAAGTGAGAAACTTCTAAGAGGTTTCACGTTGTAACCATAAAACAAGCAAACAAACAAACAAAACCAAAACAGAAAAAAACACCAACCCCAAAACGCAAACAAAACCAACCAACCAAAAAAAAAAAAAAAAGAGAAGAAGCCAGGTAGCCCGGAAGCCTGTTTAATATAGCACATCTTAACAAACAACTGCAAGCAGAACTAAACGAAAAGCCAAACCTTGTCTGCTGGTGTCATTTCCCCGAGAGCACCATGGGAAGCGGTGCTCTCTGGTGGACAGAAGTTGGTTAGAGAAATCTGCCTTATCTTCGGTGAGCTCGATACCAAAGCTGAAAAGAGGAAAAGAGTGCGTTTACTCTGTGGCAATCTGCTAGGTCAGTGTGTCTGAAGGAGGGAAGCTGACCCATTGGGCTGCGCATCCAAAGCACCCAAACGGTGAACTGTGGATCTCCTGTTTATCCGGATCCGACCTAAACTCCGATTCCGGGCTCCACCTTGGATATGGCCGCGAGATCTTCTCTGCCTTGGCCCCTAACTCTAGAAGGTCAGGGTCACTTCTTTCTAACCCCCATATGCCCAGAGCCGAGCCAGGACGGTGTACACAACCCCCAGACTACCGTCGTCCCGCCAGCAGAACGGAGCTCCCCTGCCTCTTCCGAAAGGTGCTCAGTCAGGGCATCGCTGTCTCCGCACTGCAGCCTCCGAGGGATCGGCAGGAAAGCTCCGCCTCCGGCAGTTCGGGAGCAGCCTGATAAAAGCAGGTGCGGGCAAGCAGCTGGACCCCAGCTCGAAGCATCTGCCTATGCACAGAGCCCCTGACCCCTCTTTGGCCACCCTGTGCAAAGCGGTACCTGAGCCGGCCAGTGCAGCCGTGCCGACGGTGGTGGAATAGGACCCTCTCCGCCGCCTGCTGAACGCATTGCTGTCCTGCGGTCCGCAGTCTTCGGTCGAGTCTTTGAGAAGGGACGAACGAGGACCTCGCCCCCAAGGACCTTCGAAGAGGCGGGATTTCTCCGGGAAGGGGAAGAAGGATTTTGTTGTGTGGCTTGGAGATGAGGCAGGTATCTGGTGTGGGGTTTCTCCTGGGGCTGATGGCTATCCCAGCGGTGCTGGGACAGAGAAGCTCGGGAAGCTCTATAAATAGCAGCCAGCCTGAAAACTTTGCCATCGTCTCTTTCAAATGGGATCACGTCAAGGACCCTTATATCATTACACTCTGGATACTTGTGGCCAGCTTGGCCAAAATCGGTAAGTCTGTAGTTATATACTAATACATGACCTCTCCCTTTCCCTTTTCCCTTCCCCTTCTCCCACCCAAGATAAATGAAGAAAGCTTATTACAAGTGCATTGACATGTTTCCAGGGGGTTTACTGTACTCTGTCCTGATTTCATAAGATTGCTTATCAGAGTGATTTTCAGCTGCCCCAGTGGGTTACTTAGTTCATTTTCAGTGCCTAGGACTGTGGTATCTGACTCCATGCAAACCCTTGCAATTCCTCGGAACTTTGCATTGCTGTTGCTCCCAGGGATAAACAGATATCTGGCCTTATTGTTTATACAGTACCTATTCCAGTTTATGATATCCTAGTCTTCTGATTATGACTGGTATATTAGCTAACTGGTATATTATGCCTAGCTATATTAGCTAGCAGCATCAGAAATAAACACTGTAAACTAAACATGTGATCTTAGTATTCTCTGTTTTGCAGTGCATTTTGGCATGATTTATAAAAGTAATATATATTTTCAGTGATGCAGCTGAAGACATAAAAGCTTTAGAGCACACAGAATTTAAGTGAATTTATATGAATGCTCTAACTCTTGTGGTCTGAATGGTGTGACTTTTAGAAAAACTCTCTAATATTAATTACACCACTGAACTAGAAGACTTACTATTTAATTGGAATGTCTATTATTTGCTTCATACTATTATTTTAATTTCTTTCACTTTTTGATCTAAACCCAGACCTTCAGTCTGGCTGACACTGAGAATGTAATTTTCAGTTTTCAATAAGATCTCTAAAATCAGTCTCAACTCAGAAGGTATGATTGCTTAAAAATTGTACTAATATTTTCTTGTACTGTTAATACAGTGTTAATACAGATTCTGGGATACTAAAATCACATTCCATGAAGTTTGCATGTCATAGAGAATGGAAGATGTAAAAAAGTGTACCTAGGTATATTTTGTTTAATACATAAGTTAAACACAGCAAGACTTAGGTGGAGATGTTCAGATGGATGCTGCATCACCTAGATTACATAAACACACGGTTTTGTTTTAATTGACTTTTATTGGTGGGTTATATCAAGTAGAAAGCTGGGGAAAACAGATATGGGAAAAAGCATTGGCAACATCGAGTCCCTAAAAAATTGTGCTAACTCAACTAATACACAGGTTGCTCATTTGAACCTCCTTTGTGAGATACTCTTCTAAATAATTATTTTCCCTCTGTTATTAAGTCTTTGCTGCTTTGAACATGTGACACATTTGTACAGGTAATATTATGGCTGCACAGCCATACCAGTACTGTGACAAAAACCAAATGAAGTTAACATGACAGTTAGATTGTCCTATATTTGAATTGCAATGGTCTGCATTAAGATGAGCCATTTTACCATGAAGTCCTCAGTATAAACTCTTGATAAATCCCTAAGTGTCCCTGAGTTCAAGAACTGAATGTTGCCAGTTCTGTTTTTAGATTTTTTGCACTTTCACAGCTGCACAGACCATGTCACTTACTAGCAGATAAGATCTATTATGAACTCCATAGTTTTTCTTCCCTAAAGCCTCAAGCTTCATTCTTTGCTTCCTTTACACTTGCAATTTCAATCCTATACTAATCTGGACATAGTCTCTGCATAAGCAATGGACAGCTGCAGTATTCCACTGTGAGTCTATGAACGCTCCTTCGTTCTCCAGCAGTCAGAAATAAAATAAAATAAAAAAAAAGCAGAAATGTACACAAACTGTTCAATAGTGTATTTATGAAGCATGGAAGCATTTGTATAAGTCAATGAGAAAGGGAACTGTAGAAAACCTCAGCTTTCAGCCTTCTATTTTGTCTTGGTGTTTCAAGAGTTCTAGAAAGTACACCAGAAATCTATCAGAAGATTTTGAATGGCAAAAATGCTATGCTGGATCGAAGAAGATTTATTCATTCAAAAAGCAGACAGAAAATAACTGAGGAAGAAATTATAAAGCACCTGCCCTTGCGTCTCTTGCTTCACTATCTGAAGGAGGGCAAAGGTAGTGGAGCCTAAATGCTAGTTTTGCTGAAGGTTTTTCAGCAGGGGAGGAACTGTTCTTATGTATGCAAGTTTGCTTGTCCAGGTTGGGAGAGCTATTTTACTGGTGGATGATAGGTAGTTGGGACAGCAGTAGCTAGGAATGAAAAGTGTATGAGAATAAGTTTGCCTTCTCTTGCACTAGAATAGCCTTAGGGTTTTTTGAGTTTGTTCTTTTTGGTTGGTTGTTTTTTGTTATTTTGTTTGGGTTTTCTTTGTTTCTTTTTTTTTAAAAAAAAGTTTCAGTTCATGATCTTATATGGCTTGGGGAAATGTTTATTTAATAGAAGTTTCTTCTGGACTTTCTGGGACTTGATGTTCATGTTGTGTACATTCCGAATATAACCTGGTGCTGACCAGGTATTCTGGAACATAAACTATTGTATGTGAAATCTCATAAGAATCCCAAATACATGAAGAAGTGCCTAGTATTTTGGGCTTTATGGGAAGGAATCTACTCTTTTATTTTATTTTACTGTGAAAAATATTTATATCTTTTGCAAGTCTAAGTATTGCTACAAAGGAATCTCTGGAAGAAAAGTTTTCATATAGTTGATTTTCATTTGCTATAGGAAATAAATTTGTCTGTGTCTACTATGAAACTTCTAGCATACTATTTTACAAATTATAATTGATTTTATTTGATCCTCTTCATTTGAAAGGTACATGGTGTTCCACTTCAGCTCATGATCTGTATTTCCTTTTTTGATATGTTCTCTTATCATTACAAATGAGCATTCTTCTGGGATAAGGCAAATAAACTACTTACATGTGTAAAACTAGGCCAGAAAAACATCTTATCTACATGAAGAAGGTACATGAGATACACTCCTACTGGACTTCAGGTGTCCACTTCCTGGTACCTCAATTCTCCAGATGAAACAAGCAATATCAGTGAAAAGAGCCCAAACAAATACATGCATTTATGTATATGTAGTTATAGCTATAGACTAGGGCTTTTCCTACTGTAATTCTGTTGACAAATAACATGTCTAATCAATATTCTTGTATAGAATAGTTCTGTTATAGTTCAAGATTAAAGATATGCATGCTGACCAGGCCTCCATATGCTTTCTAAGTTCACTTTGCCATATGCTCTCCTCCTTCTTTACATATCTTTAACAGAATGACACGTTGAAAATAACCTGTTCATTATCAGAGATGTAGTGGCAGGAAAGTCTGCAGCGGAAAACGACAGAAGGAAAACTAGAAGGAAAGGAATAATGCGCTCAAGAGCTAAAGACGGGCAAGAGAAGAAACAGTTAACACTCTGAATATTGTATACACTTTTTTTCCTGAGGATATTTCTGAGGCCATGTCCACTAAAAAAAACCCAAAAAACAAACAAACGAACAAAAAAACCTAAAACAAACAAAAAAACCCCAAACTAAAATAGGTATGCTTTTTACTTAGGGGATATCTACTGCATGCTTCTATGTCCAAAATCTAAGTCCAGAATCGTAGGAAACAGAGACGGATTGTATATATATTTTCACTTGAGGTTATGTTGGGGAGCTTGTCAAATTTCTACTTGTAGTGTAAATCCTTTCGTGTACAGTTATGTTTTTTTCAGAAGGCTAGTTAATTTCTTATCTTTCTGACTGTTTAGCCCCCTGAACTTGCTCAATATGGAGCAGATAAACAACTGCAAAAAACAAAGGGAGAGTGACTATGAACAGAAATGAGAAAGGGTACATAGCCTTTCATTATTTATGAGTCACACCTCTTTCCAGCTGTTTTTGTTGGTGTAGCTTATGCTGAGTCTAAGAATGTCACAAATGCACTTTTTTTATTATATTTTTTAATATCTGTGTAGTTATGCACAAATTGTAAAGGCTTTAATATTAGAAATTTTAAAGTGAGAGTGATACCTTGAATCCAGAACATCTGGTAAATCCATCTTCAAGAATGTAACAATGCGTTGGAGGAGGGGGAAAAAGTGATTCAATAAAAATGAACAAACACCTAGGAGAGGCTGATTTAGTGATATTTCAGAAAGATCAAAAGACGTCAGATGGACTTGTTGAGTCCATCAGCTCTTGAGATCCCTGGAGGTCATGAGCTGTAAAGCACACTATCTCTAAGCTCACAGAGATAGAGGTTCCTAAAATGCTCCAGTTTCTCTGTGCCCAGCCCCCTTTTTATTGTCACAAACTACTCTGAGAAATGATCTCTTCAAAGTATTTTTGTTAACATAAACAATTAATGTGGAGAATTTTAAGCATGTTAGGGATAGGCTAGAGAAAGAACTGTGAAATGCAGGTCTAACAACCCATCCAATTCAGACTCCCGGGGCAGTATTTTCTGTGAAATCAATACCCCTCCCTCAAAAACAAGCTGTCAAAGCAAAATCCATTTGACTCCCAAGTTTCTCCTGACATTTTAGCACTAGTGAAAAGTGTCGATTTAAAGTGATTTACAGCACTATTTTAATAAAAGAAAAAAAAAAAAAGTGAGGATAGCTCTTCTCTAGGTAATTGTATAGGAAGAAATGTTGAAGGATGCTTAGCAGAACTTTATTAGAAGTCAGAGAATGAAATGGTGAGGACAGTACCAGACCCTGTAAAGCTTAAACTACCAGCTATGTCATTATTGTAGTGCTCCTTAAAAACTTCTTTCATTAGCAAGTGATAATATGAAAAAGGACTTTGCATTGTGACTAGGCAGTCTGGATTTAGCCACCTTCCCCCACATCCTGAAGAAGATAACAAGGAAAAAAAAAAATTTTTTTCTTTTAATTGTGAACTCAGTAGAAGCTGGAACAGATTGCCATACTTATAAGGGAGGCATATGCATTTTCTTCCTGGATATAGCCTTTTTATTATCTATCTTAAAAATAATTACACAGAAATGTTATAAATTTGTGTTGGCAGAGATACAATATAACTAGGATGTCTTCATTTCAGAAAGATGCTGTATTTCCTCTTGCAAAGTGCTGTTTAGAATACTTTGTGAGCTAGAAATGTTAAATACTGTAAAAACTCTGCCTTGTGAGGCGACATTTTAGGTAGCAGAAAAGAACATTTCTGACACAGTCTAACAGCTTAGCATTTCCAGTCCTAGGAACAACTGTATAAATATGTCTTTATTACATTTAAGGTCTGTAAATAGATGTCTATTACCACACTTTATTTCCATTCTACCTTACTCATCCTTTTCCTGTCTTTCCTGTCTCCCTGAAACACATCTCTCTTCTCCCCCCACCCCCTCCAAGTCTTGCAAGTCTCAAGTCTTAATTATTTAAAGTAGGGAAGAAGATATCAGGACAGTATAATTCGACAAGATTCAGATTACATCCCCTGACGAACAGCAAACGTACAATAGCAACTTGTGTGAATTACATAAGAAAACAATGGCATTTTGAGAATGGCCCTGAATTGAATACAGCTCAGGCATGCATACCTAAGAAAGGATCTCTGCCTTCAATTACTTTCAGGCACCTGTGTGCAAAGTGCTCAGCGTTCTGTGTAGAACAATGAAATCCTTTTAATACTGTAGTTTTAGGATTGTTGAAACCATTGATTTACAGTCTTCAGAGCTAGAGCCACTTATTACTAAGAGTGATCTACAAACCTACGAAGTGACCGTAAATCTCTCATGTGGTAATGCAGCAAACCACAGGCCTGCAAGTACTAAGTGCAAGCAGCAAACCCTCTCAAGTGTACACAGATTCTTTAAGTGAAAGGCTTTGCGAGATCCTTTTTGCTTTTGTGGAGCTGTGTTTGAGACGCTTAGCAGGGAACCTGGTATTGCAAATCCTTACTACTTCAACCTGGCAGTAAGAAAGTTGCTTTTCCAGTTGTTTTGACTCATATCACCAGAAATCTATTAAAATCCAGTGAGTTTCACCATCGGTTTTCTTAAGGAAATATTTTTAATTCAAATGCAGAACTTCTTTTCCCCCTATTTACCCTGTTTACATTGCTCTGAAGTGATGGGATAACTGAATAATTACTGAATAATTCTGTACCTTCTGTATGGCTAGTTCTATTCCAAGATGAAGCATTGAGTCCAAAGCCATAGAAGAGTATTTTTTACTTGAAATACTTTTAATTTTTTTCAGGAAATTGTCTGGTCTGGGATATTTCTTATTTCTCTGCAGTAGTGCAGTTAAACTAATGTCCCAAAGAACTAGGAACTTTAGTTATTCTTCAACCTGCTGACAAGTGTTGCACATTTAAAATTACAGACCATTAAAACAGTTTTGGTAAACTGCAGAACGTGGCTGTGTTGTAATATTTTGACTCCTTTTGTAAAACAGCTTACAGAGTATTTACCCTGCGAAAGGAGTGACTTGATACCCAAGTGGCTGCTATGTAAAGCACCCTAAAGTCATAAATACTGAAACTAGGCTGACAAGAAAGAGCTGACTGAGATGGAATGCAAGACCTGAAGTGGAAACACATTTAATTAAGGCACAAATATTTAATGTTTATTCATGGAAGAAGAAAACTGGAATATATTCTGAAATTTTTATGGAAAAGCAGGGTTTTTTAAGTAGATGGATCTGGTGAGTTTTCTCTTTCCAATAACTGGAAGTGGAAGTAGTCATTCTGGCTTCCATAGTCTGTGCCTAGGTGAGTTCTTCTGCTTTTATCTATTGAAAGAAAAAAATGCCATGCCTTTTGTCATATCTGAATGTTAAAATTGCAGCAGTCAGAGATCAAGAAAGAAAATTTCCAAGTAGATCAGTAGACTGATTAAAAATATGCTTGGTTACAATTTTCTCTGCTTCAATTACAGTTTTTTTAAAAGTGGGGTGTGGAAGCTTTATGGATTCCTTCACTTCCAAGAGTTGGACTTAGAGGAAAATAATAAATATTCAGAAACCTGTAATGGTCTTGAGTTAAGAAAATCTCCCAGATGCAAACAGGTTGTAAACTGATGGAGGGACTTGTCTAAACCTGATTTTATGTTAACTATTTTGTCATAGTTAAAATGTTCTAACATTCTAACTCCTTTAGTAAAAATTATTATTGTTACATTGGTTTGGTTCTATAATAGTATTTTAGGGGCTAGACTACATAGGCTAACATAAGATGGCTTTATGTTATATTAAATGCGTCAGTGCCAACAGTTGTACTGGAGGTATAGTTATGTGATCATGCATAAAACTAAATATAGTTGTAGTACTGAATTATTACAATCCTCCTATTTCAGTGAAATAGCAGTACTGATTAATATCTGAATGCAGATTTTCAAGCCTTGACAGCTTAGACATATGCTTAACAAATTCATAGAATAAATGTCATTTAGTGGTTTAAGTGGTTACAATATTCACCCCAGAGAGAATTAAAGTGTTTGAATGCTTGCTCTTCTGCTCAGATGCATTGTCTAGAGTTTAAACTGCTACAGGACTGGGTTTGACTTAAGTTGCCAGATTTTCCACTGAAATAGCTCTGGTCCGCAGATATTCCAGCTGATTTACTTCTGGGGATGACATTGGGAGGATAGCGAACTGGAAGAAAATAATGTTTCAAATTGGGTCAGACAGTTTAAGTGATTGTGTTTAAGGCTTAAGTCAGTAATACACTGCTCCTGTGATGTAAGTGTCTGAATCTGACGGCTAGGGGGAAAGAGAACAGGAACATCTTGTCCTGCAACACAGGCATCAGTTTGATACTTTGCTGGACACTAGGTGTCCTACAGAGTTAATGGAATCATAGAATCACAGAATGGTGATGGTTGAAAGGGAGCTCTAAAGATCATCCAGTTGCTCAACCAGGGTGACTTACACCTGCCCAGGATCAAGTCCAGACAGCTTTTCAATATCTCCAAGGATAGACTCCCCAATCCTTCTGGGCAACCTGTGCTAATGCTCAGCTGCCTTCACAATGTAAAAATGTTTCCTGATGTTCAGAAGGAATATCCCATGTTTCATTTGATGGTCATTGGTTCTGGTTCTGTCACTGGGCATCACTGAAAAGAGACTGGTTCTGTCCTCTTTGCACCCCTCCATCAGATATTTATACACACTGGTGGGATTCCCTCTTGTGCCTTCTTTTATCCAGGTTAAACAGTCTCAGCACTCTCAGCCTTTCTTCATGTGTGAGCTGCTTGAGTCCCTTAATCATCTTTGAAGCCTTTCATTGGACTTTAACCAGTATGTCCATGTCTGTGGTACAGAGAAGCCTGGAACTGGGCACAATAATCCAAATGTGGTCTCACCATTGTTGAGAAGAGGGGAAGGAGCATTGCCCACTTGGCAATACTTTGCCTTATGCAGTCCAGGATAAAAGTAGCCTTCTTTGCTGAAAGGGCACATTGCTGGCTCATGTTCAACTTGATGTCTGCTGGGACCCTCAAGACCTTTTCTGTCAACCTGCTTTCCAGCATTATGTCCCCCAGCATATATCTGGTGCATGGGGTTGTTCCCTGTGAGGTATCATACTTTGCACTTCTCATGACAAAATTCCCTAGGTTCCTGTCGTCACATTTCTCCAGCCTGCTGAGGTTCATCTGGATAGAAACATGACCCTCTAGCCTATAAACCATTCCTCCCAAGTTTATGTCATCAGAAAACTTGCTGAGTGTACACTCTGCCCCATCATCCATAAGATTAATAAAGATGTTAAACAGGACTGGATCCAGTACTGAGCCCTGGGGTACACCACTAGATATTACATTCCAATTAGACTTGCACCACTGATCACCACCCTCCGGGCCTGGCCGTTCAGCCAATTTTCTGTCCACCTCACTGTTTGCAAATCCAGCTCCTAAAGCAACAGCTTGAGGGGCTGTGAGGTTTATAAGCCACTCTTCTGCCTTCTCTTAGATGATACAGTATGAGTTCCATCTCTCAATTTAGGCAAAGTGATCTGCAGGATAAATTGATACTGTAATGAATAGTATTACTTGATAGGAATGTATTAACTGACAGTACAAAGCTCAAGCAGTAGATAGGTGATTCAGCAGAAACATGTAAACCTGGAAGTGGTGGTTGTAGTGTTCCCTGCATCCTGTTGAACAGGATGATAGATCTGCTTCCTACAAATCTCTCTTCTGCTCACAACTGTATGTCAGAAAGCACGCTTCTGTAGTCCTCCTTTATATAGGTAGGTATTACTTCTGGGTCTTCCACTTACCTGAATTGCAGCATTGGTACTTTGGAATCTTATCAGTTTCCTCATTTCTAATGGGATGTTTCTCAAGAAGATTGCCTTTGATTCCCTAGAAGAAGAACCTCAAAAGAAACAAAAAATGTAAAAAGCCCAAACCAACCAAAATGTGAAAAATAAAGCAGGCAAAACTATGTGGGTAGATATTCCATCATTAGAGTTCTTTCCTTTCCTATAAAAAGGACCAGGAAATTTCAGAGGCCATCATAGTTATGGCTAAGGGGGAATCTCCTATTGCTTCCTTATATGATACTCATTTTTTTCCTATCTTCTTTTCACTTCACAGAAGCCTGTGCAAGCTCTGACTCTGCATAGGAAGACTTCTTGACTATTGAACTGATGTTTTGTCAATATACATTATTGGAGTGTAGATGAAGCTATTTTGAGCTCAAGTTATCTGTTTAGATTAGTTGCCATAGACAAGCATTAGTGGAGGACAGTGTATTCTTTTTCAAAGTAGAAATATTGCATAAATACTGTATTTATTCTCATGTTTCTTTAATACTTGCACTCTGAAACAGACAGAGAGTGCTGAAGTGATACTTGCTACCATAGATGTGATATGGAAAAGAAATCATAGATATTTTTATAGGCTCTCTACTAATTTAAGTACATGCACAATCATTCTAGTGTAAAACACTGAGTAAGATAAATATACACTTAAAAAAATTAGCAGTTCTGTGTTGATCAGTGCACCGATCAACAAAAAAAAAGGACAACAGAAAAAAGGACAATAGAAAGTATTCTAAGAGAAAAGGCAGGATGGAAGCTACAGATAGAGGTGCTATTATGTATGTTGCATAAAAATGATGCAATTAGATGGTGAGAGGAAAAAGAGAAAGTATGTACATATTTACATTTTAGTAAAATAAATTTATTTTTTAATTGTCTTTAATTTATGTTGCTTTATCGTAAACAAGATAAACATATGACTGTTGTCAGAGGTTTTCTGTTACTGTTTCTGCCATTCATTGAAAGGATTTTGTCATAAATTACTGCCTGACAGATTATCTCAATACGTCCATTAGTCATAATCTCTTACCATGAATTAGTAGTAGAAGACCTTTTAGACTTTGTTCTATAAAGCTTCAAGAAGATAGCTGTTGTATTGGACAATCTGTCCTCAGGGGTACTCATGCAGTAGCTCTACACGTTGTCCTGTGGAGTACAGTGTATCTTCAAGGATGTTATCTTTTAGAAATATCAAAAGAACATGCATACCAAGGCTTAGTTTTTTCCCCATTAAGAAGGTATTTCCCAGAGAAGATGAATAGCCAGCATCCCTTTGTTCTCTTCAATGTAATTCTTAAGTATTCCTTCATAACATGGAGCTACCTTTCTATCTGCTCCAAATAATCCTATAAATCTTAATTTTATCTGGGCTTTTTAAAGGTGGGTTATACATCTGACAGTTGCTGCACTGCTGGTGGTCTGTACATGATTATTCCCAATATGTTTAAAAAACCCAGTATGTACAACTATACATAGTTCCAGAGTTTGAAGTGTTTTTGGAAGTGTAATTGGAAGGGGTTATGACAGAAACATACTATTATTATTCTTTCACATACAGAGTAGCTATAGTATGTAATATTCTTCAGCTGTGCTTCTTTATATTTGTATTCGGTATGGAATATCATCTATTGACAGCAGAAAACTCATAGCAACACTTAACTGAGTTCAGTCTGTGAGGAATATTAACTTGAACAAAAAGATTGCCTTTGAAACTTAATTCTAATACCTTTGCATAGGAAATGAAGTAGTTTTATGACACTTTTTCTGTCCTGTCTTATATCCTCTAGTATACTTCAAGGTGTTTCTAATGTGTACTTTGCTCCCATTTTTAAATATTATTTTTGACTGTTCTCATTTTTCTTTTGGTGCCATTCAGTTCCATAAGGACCAAATGCTACCACTCCTGCACTGCAGTGGGACTGCTCCTTCAAAAAAGAGCTATTTGGCATAATTATGATAAACTGTACCTGACTGTTTAAACTTCATTATGTTCTAAGTGCTTACAGAGCTAATAGTTGCTTACTCACACACTTCTTTGAATTTGACTTGGGGCTATCTTGTTATGACCTATCAGCTAGGAACCTTGACCTGTATGTTGGTCACAGTTTTAATTGCTAACATATTTTGTTAATTGTTCACCAACAAAGAACAGCAACCTAAAATCTCCTCTTTAATGAGCTCATTACAATGCTGTACACTTTGTAAATGGTGATCATTACATATGTGACAAATGAAAGCTTTCTTTAGCTGGATAAAACCAAACTCAAACCAGTTCATCTAAACAAGTTAAGTATGAATGACTTTGTGCCTTGCTTAGGAAAAAAATGCCTAAGATTAAGTATGAATAGTATTAATAGTCAAGCTCATGTAGCATTAAGATAGTACCCAAGGACCTACCAAAAATAGATTTTACTGCTTGTTACACAATACATACATATTATATTCTGAGTTTTCTGAGATATAAAATATGTCTGAGGGTTTTTTTAACAAATATTTCAATTTTTGCTAGGTTTGCTAAAAGCATAAAGCACTGATTAATAAAATCATTTAGGATTTGTCCAAGTAATATTGTTTAAAATAAATTAGTAAAAGATTTTAATTTAAGGGGTATGTACCACTTCTATATAAACAATTCAAAATGGCAAAAATCAATTCATGAGACTTGCAGAATACTACTGTGGCAAGGTCCACAGAACAGAATCTAAAGGACTATAAAATATGCTATCAGTCTCCTGACCAGGAAAAGAAAACTGAGCACACTTTGTTGATAAAGAGTAGAAAAGCAAATACGATAATAATGATCAGCCTCAGCCATGTCGAATCTGCTCAAACACTTCCTGAACAGATTAGGAAAACAGTTCTCTAATGCTTTGAATCCTTTATTCAACTGAACCACTCATAGAACACATTGAAAATATATATTTTTTTTCCATTATTTAGGCCTAAATTCATCTGTTAATAAGACAGGGGGTAGAGCAGTTACCAGGTGGGTAAGGAAAGGACAAGCTAAAGTATGAAGCAATAAGAAGGTTATTTGTGGAAGTCACTAGAGTTTAGCTTATTAACTGGTCTTAATGCAGGTTTTTTTTTATGCAGGGCACTTTCAGTTAGGAACTAATGACAAAAATTTCTACATGACATTGTGAATGAGAAGAGAGGTATACATCTGTATGAAGTGAATACAGGATGACTGTGAGTCACCAATGTGATAATGAATCCCGGTTGTAGATGAACTATAGATTGTAATAGAAAATTATTAATGCTGTTGGACCTGCTTCTACTGTGACTCATGCAGCATGTAGACTATATTTCTGATGACTGAGTCCATGAAGCTGCACTCTGAAACAGACAGAGAGTGCCGAAGTGAGGACTGAAAGTGAAGTGGTTTAGTTTAGCAAACCAAAGACGTGCAACAAAAAAGTTTCTTTCTGCACTTATATAATAGGAAATGAAGGATTTAACATTAGAGCAAAAGAACTATGCATGAGAATTGAAATCACTTTCACAAAGAAAAATTGATATAGAATACCTGTGAACAAGTTGAGGCTAGAAATCAGAATGAAGTCTCATGCCTATGTGATAAGGGCTGCTGGTATGCCTTCATATAGGCTTAGCTGGAGCAAGAATCCTCTGAAATGAGGATCATTAAATGTGGTGGTATGATAATGGAGGGCCTGGCTACACAACCACAAAACTCTTCTAGTTCTTATGCCCATAATTAAAATTCTTAGATGCTCTAAACAGGGTACATAAGCAACAGTAATTAGTTAGAGGGTATGCTTGTGGCTATACAATCAAGAAATGCTGTGTTTGGTAATGTGGTAGAAGTCTTATGTCATGAAGGAGATGTTAAAAATGAGATGCAGTACAACTGAGGTCAATGAACAGGGATGCAAAACTGGTGTGTCATGTGAAAAGAAGTTACAAGGACAGAGTGGAAAATGAAAGACACATGGGTATTAAGATATCAAGCATGGCATGTGCAGGAAGTTTATTAGTGAAGAAGTGATCAGGCCTGTTGAGAGGGGAGCCATAGCAAAAGAGAAAAGAAATAGAAATACAGGAAATTTCACTGCATGGGTAATTGTATCAAAAACCTTCTCTTAGTAAAAGGCTGGAGTAAGTAGAAAGTGGACTTACCAGAAGAGCATGCTCTTTAACAAATATATGAAATAGAGAGCAACTAACACCAAATACTTAAGGAGAAATAGCAAAAACCTCTGGAGAAATTTGAGATTAAATCTGTAAAACTATAAAGAAAGTTGTCCATCAAACAGAAGACAAGGTGACTGAAGAACAGAAGCAAGCTACCCTTCCTCAAAACCAAAACAAAAACACATTCATGGCCATTATCATTAAGTAATTTTCTACACAATTGCAACAGTGAATGTCCCTAAGGAGTTTGTACTGTCCATTGTTCAAGAAACTTTCACTATTAGTCTGGACTACATGATGTGCAGAATGAAACTGACATACATTGCCCTCTGTATCATGAGGACCACAGTGAATACTACATGCAGCCAATAAAGATCAGGGGTTATATGAGACTATTAATAAACCAAGAGTTAGAAGTAATTTTAAACCAGATACTGTTCAGCTCCTTTTTAGATGTTGAGGAGGTCAAGGTATCTGGCTTTCCTACAGCTTAATGAGGAAAAAATTGTCAAACGGTAAGTATCTAAAATAACCTTTTAAAGGAGTTTTCAGACAAAAAGCAGGGAAAAAAGGACAGAAAATACAATATTTTTTTTCTGCCCCAGCATCAGTTCCTACAGCACGAATGCTGCAATCTCTGTCCAGGGACTTGTGTAGGCAATCATTTCTACAGCACTGCTGTTTCTGTCTTGCTATGGCAGATGCAGCTGGTTAGTCTGTGCTTAATAAGTGGTTGCAAATATGAAGCATGAGAACAGCCAAGGATGCATGACTTTTAGAGATGATGAAAGCGAAATCCCATCTTGAAAATGTATGCTCTGTATTATGGACAGTATGACCATTCCCTAGTCAGGCAGACCAACATAATAGGAATGGACTGGGACTTTCCAGAGGCTTTTGGTCTGCATCAGTGCCCAGGCTACATGTGATCAATTTAGTTCACAAGTTGGTATTTGATTATAGTTTGAGCTATTATATAGACAAGGTAAATCAGATTTTTCTATGTGTGCTGTTGGAATATATTTCAGATTTATTACTTTTTAAAGTAATAACATATATCTGCCAAAGACACTACTGAAAAACACTGCAGAAAGGACAGAACCAATCAGTTTTTAAATAGAAATCCCCTCTGTAATGGTAGGGAGAACATGAGCAAGTAGATAAGAAATATTTCATGCTTGTCAGTCAGAGTCCAACAGTTGGAAGATGTTGCAAGATTTCCCTTTAGGCAGAATATTATTATTATTATTTAATTTATTCATGCCTTCTCTAAATGAATTTATGTGTTGTGCTATTACATGAATCTGGTTCTATACTGCCTTGGAGATACTATTATTTGCATCCTTGTAAAGTAAATGAAAAGAATCATGAAGAAAAGTTTTGCTCTCAGTTTGGTCAATGGTCAATGGCAAGGGTTCTCACCAGTCACAGAGAAACAAGTCTTGAATCTCAAATTAAAGGAATTTGTGGCTTGATTTAATATGGTAACTTCATCTTTCTAAGTGAAAATAAAAGGTCAAAACTGAAAAATAGACTAATGACAGGCTATCAGTGCATATTTGACCCACTAGCCAAAATGCATATGGTAGACCCCATACTTATCACTAGCAGTGGTAAGAAGAGCTGAGAAATATTTACAACTTCATATCTGTGCTTTCATGGGAACTACAAAAATGATGTCTTATAAAGAGGATGAAAATAATTTAATAATCTAAATTATTTGTGAATTATTGAATTTTATCGAAAGATACATGGAAAAGAATGACTAACACCAGTGTAAGTCAGTACTGGACTCTTCTGGGTGGCACACTGTATACTGCACACATGCAGTAGGCTTTGTGATTGACTGGGACTGAACTGAAAAAATTGAATGAGCTGAAAAAAAGTGACCTGAAAAAATGATTTCAGTGTTTTCAGGGCCTTGATTTTCCACTAACAAAGTTCATGGAAATGTTATTTGTCACTTGAGATAGTGTAAAATGACTCAAAATGTAACAGTGTATTGAATAGGGAGTTTTAGATTTTTATATTTGCAGTGTTGTATTTTCAGAAGATGGTTCTGGCCATCAAATCATAGATTGATAATTTCTTTTTCTAATTTATTTTTCTCATCAGATCTTACCTATTTTATCTTTCTCATTAGATGTATTAATTAGAATCATAGAATCATCATAGAATGGTGGGTGTTGGAAGGGACCTCTGGAGATCATCAAGTCCAACCCCCCTACGAAAGCAGGGTCACCCAGGGCAGACCACACAGGAACAGATCCTGGCAGGTCATGAAAGTCTCCAGAGAAGGAGACTCCACAACCTCTCTGGGCAGCCTGTTCCAGTGCTCTTGTCAATCTCACAATTGTCACAGTCCCTTTTACTGGATTTCAAAGGAAGTGTTAGAAAAAAAATTCACAGGAAGTTTATTCTATGTAATTGTCTGATTTTGTAGAAAGCTTCTAATCCAGTGATGCTCAGCTTGAATTTAAACAGTCTTCCCACTAGCCAGCTCAATCCACTTTCAATCCAAGTTAAGCAGGATGGAAAGTGTATTAACTTTTTCACTAATACTGTGCCCAAACTTAATGCAGATGAATTCTAAATGACAAATTTTAAAATGTATAGATGACAAGACTGCACTGTGCACTGTTATTTCTTTTATGCTATGGACTGGCTCTTTCTGTTGCTCTTTCCCTCATTTCCGTCCTTCTCATTAAAAATGTATTAATGTACTTTTAACAACAGTGAAATAGGCTTAATTTCACCTCTGGATCCCTTGCAGAATAATTTATCTGAACAGAAATGCCATGCTATCCTTCCTGATATTTGTAAATTCTTTCACAATAGAATCAAACCAAACTGGTTTTCCGTTATTACAGGATTGTATTTTGCTCCTTAGTCAGGTGGAATACCTAGTCATGCTAGACAGTTAGATGTCATTAAAGCTTCCAATTCTTCTACTTTGTCATGGTGACATAATTAATTTTGTGGGCCTATTTCTGCATTTCTCCTAAGCAAGTAAAGTAAAATTTTATGAAAATTAATATACTATCATTTTATCAGTTTGTAACACATTCAGAATGTATTAGGGACATAAATTCAGGACAATCAATTAAAAAAAAAAACCCAAACCATTAAGGAGTAAATTTGTAATTAATCTATCTCTATCAATTTCTATAAATGTACTAGCTACTCATAATGTGCAGTCTTGTCTGAATATACTTAATGCACATGGCCGTGAAAAAAAAATCAGACTGTGCAAGTGAAAATAACTCAAATAACATTCTAAGTTCCAATTATATATTAGTCTAAATGTATTTCATTGAATTTCATTCTGTATTTTCATTTTACATATTTTAGGTTTACAGACACTAGGATTCTGATACTCATGCTTCATACTATCTGCCTGCAGAGTTAACTAGGCAGTTACCTTAAAACAAATACCATCTAGTGCTCAGAATTTGCTAGTACCCAATGCAGAGGAGACCTCTCTAGAGCCCTGTTTCAAGCAATAACTTTCCTGTCCACAGTCTGTATTCCTAAACTAACAGAGTAGAAAAATTTATTGCTGGTAGTATTAAAATCTGGTATAGATAATCAGTTGGTTAGTATTACAGGGAATACAGACAGATATGATATAGCTGACTCACTGAGAACAAGCAACTTCTAGCAGACAGTGTTAAAACCAGTATCAGGTTGGCTTCCCGGCACCCACTGGGAGAAACTGGTTTTGGTTGTAAAGGTATTTT
The DNA here is from genome assembly GCA_027560015.1 of Chloroceryle amazona. NCBI lineage: Eukaryota > Metazoa > Chordata > Aves > Coraciiformes > Cerylidae > Chloroceryle > Chloroceryle amazona. The sequence goes on along the minus strand of JANHFX010007927.1, from coordinate 19,393 downwards.
ACAAAGTAGAATACAATGCCGTTTTTCCAAATGTCTTTAAAGGTTTATTTTAAATTTTTAACTTTAACCTCTTGTAGTTGTGGCTTATCTGCAAACATAAGAGTAGAAAAAACAGACTTGGGTTAGTAAGACTAGCTCAGCAACATTTATTTTCTGGGGTAAGGAGATAATCTCTACTCTGTGAGGTGATAAAATAGTTGATAATTCACTGACTGGAAATTCAAGGGATCAAGAATTACCAATACGAAAGACTTGAGAATTTAAATGCTAAAATTTATATACATGGAATAGTAGCTAGTTTGATTTTCCTCATTTAATTTCTTACTTTTTTTAGTGCAAGCCCAAGGGATTTTATTATAAAAAGAGGAGACAAACTGGGAAAACCCACCGTGCTGGTTTATGTGAAGTATTATTCAGCTATTGATTACATGAAAAAGAGAGATAAAACTGGCATGGTTTAGCCAGCTTCACTGAATGCAGTTTGCTTTCAGGTGTATTTCATGTGCCTTCATATGTGTATTAATTCCACTCTGAAGCTATGTTCTAACACGGTTTGGTTTTCAAGTCTAGTCTACAAACAGTTATGAACAACTGAAGTCATGCTTATTGTTGGTATAGGCAGGCTGTTGTCTTTTTTCCTTTCATGTTTTCTCTTCTGATGAGAACATGTAAGTAATACAACTAGCAGGAACCATCTTTTTGTGAGGCTACTATAAATGTGGGTGATGCTTCTAACATTGTCTGGGTAGATGCAGCCAAGATGAAGAGAATGGGGCCCTTAAAACACTCTAAAAGGTAACCAATAAATGTTTGACTCAGAAAAATACTTGGCTGGAATTAAAAAAATAAAAAAGAAGGTCTTTTAGTAAAGTAACCTAGTCTAAGATGTCTGCGTAGTCATGGGAAAGATTCTCCCACTATACCTTAAAATGCTGGAATTCTTAATGATGGCTTCTTGTCCACACTAGTTTTGAGCTAATTTGCATTAGCATTGTAAAAGCTTCAACACCATTCTAGGCTGATGCTTAAACCAGTATCTTTTAGTGGCCTTTTTAGTCTTTAGTAGGCTTTTCTGTTGTTCATAAAATGAAATATTTTCAACACAAAGCTTTGTAAATAAAATCCCATTGATTGGGTCAGTAATGCAAAGTGGCAGGTTCAGACCATCTCAGACACATTAATATATGACAAACTCAAGGAAAAGCTCACCAAAATCCTGAGAAAGTCAATTAACGCACCTGTGCTTCTTTATTATCAACCACCATTGCCACATCCTCCTTTTTCGTGTTCTATCTTTCCTTGTACACTTGACTTATCTCTGAATTATTTTTTTTTTCCTTTTATCTGGTACCTAAGTGCACTATAAACATATGTTGCTGCATGTATTTGCAATCTTACCTGTGTTTCTGTCATCTTGAACAGTAATTTTATTTTTTTTTTTTGTCTTGGCATTGTCATCTTTCTGTCTCTTTAGATCCTTTCATGGCACGTCGTAATTTTCTCTCCCTCTAGTTGGATAGTTTAATACTCTTACCACATCACAGCATTACATTTTTCTATAATAGATAACATACACCATTCATCTTTATTAATAGATTTGACAACCTATTGTAAGATACAGTTTCTATGACACTTCTAATACAGAAAAAAAGGTCAAGTAAAGTAGCCTGTTACAGAACCATTTCCGATGAATATACCTATATATGAATAAGGCACCAATAAAACCCCCATTCCTCCAGAAAGTCTCTGAATTAACTGAAATTCGTATGAGGGAGATTTTGGGGGAGAGGCCCAAGAGGGATGTCACTTACTATCTTCTCTATTCTGCTTCTGCTGTAGGTGATACTGTCATACAAGAGTTTTCATCAATTAAAAAATAAATATAAAAATAATTTGTCTTGGAACTGCTTCTTCTTTCAGCAGTCTTCACCTGTTCTCCAATAAATCTGATAGTACACTGGTCTTTTTCAAAGACAAAAGTTAGGAGGCCAGATGTGTATTTTTAGATACAAAAGTGAACCCAAATTTTACATCTCCAGCACCTCTGCCATTTCTTTGCAGTCTTGCACTTATTGCTTTGTACAGAGCACTGTCTTTCCTAAAAAGATCTTGTATGGAGAAGATAACACAATAAATCAAACAAATGTAATGGAAATATTGCTTTCATATAAGTTGAAATATGCTGGATAAAATATGAAAATGAACCCATTTTATTTCACAGATGGCTAGCTTCTTACACTGTAATGCCATGCATTCCATGCATGTTTTTGGGTCTAATAACAATGAAAGCAGGAAGTTTGTGTAAAGTCAAAATTATCAGCTAACAACAGTTGTTGCTCAAATTTTTTTTTTTCATTCCAATCCTGACAAACTATTTTCCTCTTTCCTTGCAGTTTTCCACTTGTCCCACAAAGTCACTCGAGTGGTTCCAGAGAGTGCTCTGCTGATTTTTCTTGGTCTCTTCCTTGGTGGCATTGTATGGGCCGCAGATCACATTGCCTCCTTTACCCTTACACCAACTGTATTTTTTTTCTATCTGCTGCCCCCCATTGTTTTGGATGCTGGATATTTTATGCCAAATAGATTGTTTTTTGGAAATATTGGTTCCATCCTTTTGTATGCTGTCATTGGAACAGTCTGGAATGCTGCCACAACGGGTTTATCTCTCTATGGTGTCTATCAGACAGGAATAATGGGTAAGTTTTATGTGTGAAGGCACAATTGTGAATGCTGCTGTATGCCAACTGTTAGATGTGTGATACTTAACAACTCTTTTCACCATAAAAATCCAATTTTAACAAGAGCCATTTGTATTTTTTTTGTAAATTTAAGCAATCTGAGAAATCTTCTCTGAAGCAAGCTCAAAAGACATTTGGACCTGTATCTCATTTTTCCTTACTCAAAATGTGTGTGAAAACTCTTAGGATAAAGCTCAGGATTCATCCTGTTAATGGACATCTGGACAAAAATACACTCTTAAGGGCTTTTTTCTTTCTGTTGTGATAGAAACTTTGAAAGTTACTGTGAAATTGAACTGTCTTCCTTCAGTCAGCTTTAATGTCAAGTAAGCAATGGTTGCTGTGTGGGTGTGTATGCATGGCACATCTCTATTTTGTCATCTGAGACTGGAAGTTGTAACTGAAAACTTACAGAACCAAGTGGCACATGTAAGATGCACACTGTCTTAATTATACTACAATTTAAAGGCATGGGGCTGCTAGAAAAGGCACAGAACAACATTTCTTAATCTCCTCAGCCAGTGTGACATGCTCGTAAGATACCTACTGACACCTAAAGAACAATAATTCACATTCCACATATATTGTGCATGTTTTGAAACAGGAATCTTATCTATGCTTTTTTAGTGTCTATACTGAAGAAGATCAAGACCCCTTCTAGGACAAAATTCTCTTAGGTTAGTGAGCTCTAGAAAGTACTTACAGGCAAATATGCTGAAAGCAGTACAGATGTGAAGTGCTGCTGTGCCTGTGCACTCTGTCCATCTGTCCTTGGCAATCTGTGCTGAGATCCTGGAACGACTGAGTGGCCCTAAGACTGTTGCGTTCTACGAAAGTCTCAACACATAGTCATGTGGCTGTTCTCTAACCACAGTGGTGCAAAATCAACTCCGAGCAATTAACAACATACCTCCTTTTCAGTCCAGGTAAAAAGAGTGCCTCAAACATCTGAAGTTACAGATGTTGCAGAGAAAAATTCTGTGATGAAGAATTAAACTATTAGCTGATTATTACAGAAGATAACATAACTGATCCCATTTCCCAGCACAGGGAAGTGTGATCATTTCAGGCTGGATTTTTTGAAACTGGGAATAAGATTGGGATATCTGTTCCATCTATTTAAGGGAAAAATGTCCTTATTTGAAAATCCCAGAACTAGACCACAGACTTGTCCAAATAAGGCTCATCTTATATAACCACAAATATTTGTAATATAGACATCTATGATGAATTTAGTTTGCATTTTAGGTATTTACCTTACTATAACTCACATTTCATAAGTAAAAATTTTTCTTTAGAAGATACAAAGGTGACATCTCAGATGAAGACATTATTGACTTTTATAGTTGGTAAGAAGCTTTATGTGCCTGTGAGCACATTATATTGCATGCACATTTTCGCATTAATCATTAAAAGTAGCTCTTTCAGGAATAAAAAAGGTGACACAGAGATATTGCTATTGGAACAGATTGGATAAGAATTTCTTTCTTTAAATATTCAAGCTGCCTGCAACAATTTAAAAAATATGACCAAAAATAATTTATTAACATCCTGTTCTGGGAAATACAATGAATGATAATTAGTTTTTAAAATAAGTCGATAAAAATAATTAAAGAAAAATCATTGACCTCTTTATGACACGTGAAATAGAAAACTCAAGTGTTTTCACAAAAGTTTTATTTTCAGTAAAATACCCATATATCTCCTTCTCTCCTCCCAATCTGTAAAAAAACTCAATTAAGTGTAAAAGCTGGATTTGATGGCTACATGTTCTGCTTCTTCATTATATAAATCTTTCAGTGACTGGATGTGATAAAACTCTGATTTTACAGTTAAGCAGGAGAATCAGACCCTACCACAGGTCACAGCTATAGCTGTACGAGATAAAAATAGGGATGTTAACAAAGTCAGACAATAAACTGACATGTCTGGTGAATGTAAATTTTTAGAATGAGCATTATTCTTATATTATTACTGTGGGGACCTATCTTTACCACAAAGACATACTTTAACCCGCTGGAGTTCTAAATTCAGCTATGGAAAAGGCATGGGAAGCCTGTCCAAGATTGAAACTACGTCATTCTCTAGCCAAGCTAGGTAGGACTTTAAAATACATACATGACACATACTTACTAATCCACTAAATACATTGTGTTGATCTCCAAGATTTCAGCAATATTTGAGCAGAATTCTGGTTTTACTTGCTGAATATAGGAGTATGGTGGATTACTCAATTTCTAGAATAGCTCATAACAGCCTCTGGTTGAAGTTCTATAGCATGTGTTTTTTTCTGCCCCACTTTTTCTTCAGTTGGAGTGAATAATCCTTAAAGTAATATTAACATGTAGGAATGTGTATATCCAATACAGAGTAAGATGAACTAAAACCAAATTGCTTCCAACTTTACCATTGAATGGGCCTGTAGTTCTGTACAGCAATATGAGAGCCTAATCCAAACTGGATTACATAGATTTTCTACATAAATAAACAAAAGAAGCTCTTTGTTTGCATTCAGTATCCTTACAGATATTATAATTTGCAGAATAAAAAGAGAGAAGGTGATGGTAATAAAGGAATCATACTTTAAAGGTCAAATTAAAAGATCAACACGTTAACTATTAACAGCCATACAAATCTGCTTTCACAGAATAGGAAGAAGTTTCTAATCCTAAATCTTCCTGGCTAATTGCACCTAACTATTCAGCATCTGCTGGGGGGCTAACACACGTAGCATTTCTCTATGGAATACCTGTAGTTGTGACTAATGCTTAGAAATGCTTTTCCTGTACAATCTAGGTCATACTGACAACATACTGAGTATGTGTAGAAGTCTTAAACTATGCCCAGCAAACTTACCTTCTTCAAGTGTCACTTCTGGCAGCTAGTCACTCCAGACTCTGGTGAGCTGAAGGAAGCAGTGGTCATGTATCACTTGGAAATAATTTGCATTATTAGGCTAAATAAAAGTCTGATCTAGAAACCCCATGCCTCTTTGTACTGTTTTGTAGGAATTATAGATGTGTCCTAACCTTTCCATAAATATTTACTAACTAGCTTTACAAGTCTTCAAAGAATGTACCAATGATTATAATTAGTAACATATAAAAAAGATAAGCAATCTCAGTGAGCCAGTTTCTTTTAAAAGCTTACTTTCTATTGTACCCTTATATCTGATAGCTATTGTCACTGAGTTTGTTCCTTCCTTAAGCATGGCGGAGAAGAACAACATTTGATGAAACCATTACTTAGGTTCAGGTTCAAGGCTGTTCTCAGATTTTTTGGCACAGACTTTAGCTCACTGCTTCAGCCTCTCTCTCACAATAAAATGGATAGTCTCAGTCCTCATTTACAGCCCAATATGCTCAAGAGAAGAAGACTCTTTTTTGAAAATATAAAGTAGTTACGTCTGTACAAGCTATGATTTTCAAATTTCCATTTTCAGGACCTTCCCAAAGACTTTATAAACTGGAAAAGATTTTAGGTGCTCTGATTGTCAGAGAGCAGCTAAGAGAGTATGTACTTCTGCAGTTCTCAGAGACTGTCACATTGTCGCATAAAACAGGGTGTTGTCCACTCTTTGCTCTGTCTGCCCATAGAATTATTTAGGTTGGAAAAGACCCTTAAGATCATTGAGTCAAAGCATTAATCTTGCTTTACCAAATCCAGCACTAAGCCATGTTCCCAAACACCATGCTATTTCTAATAGAAGCCAGGATGCCGTTGGCCTTCTTGGCTACTGGGGCTGTCATTGTCTGACTCATGCTTATAATTCATTTAATTGGATGGAATCCTCCCTCACTTGTAGAGATCATGCCTGATAAAACTGTCTACTAATTTTGAACATGGACCTCTGCAATGTGTTCTAATGAATGAAGTCTCAACATATTCCTTCTTTGCTCTTCCTCATATAATTTTGGGCTACATCACCTCTTAATGAACCTTGCTTCTTCCTCCATCCATTAATGAACCCAAACTGTTCTTTATACTTTCCAAATTCTGTTCCTCAGAAAAAAATGACTGGGCTATCACTCTTGATTACATGAAGAGGATAAACTTTGCAAGATATTTAAGAAGCTGAGCAAAGCAATCTTTGTGGCTCTCCCTTTTCTGTTACTTTTAAAATGAGAGTGATTCTTCTCTCAGCTTCTTTGCATAACTGAAGAAAATAACCTTCATAACTTAAAGAGGATTTTTAAAAGTTTAAATAAATATAGGGTTACTTTTTCACCACAGCTGTGTAGTTTCAAAATTTTTGAAATCATTGCCAAAATTCCTAAGGGGCTATAACACAAACATGTTGAGGTATATTTTAGTCCTTCATCTATTTTTATTGTCCAGTTGCAGACAATTTAATGGAGGCCTCAAGACTCAAAATGGGGGGAATCAAATGGCTTAACAGCATCTATCAATGAATGTCTACTTGAATAAGGCCACAAGTAGTGTTTAACTGAAGAGTTCTTATCATCCAAGAGTCAAATTTGGCCTGTGGTATGAAGTATTTTGGAACATTCACTTCAGAACTACCATTTTGTCCATCTTATCAGTTCTCAGTTATCACAAGATAATTTAGTAAAGTTAGACAAACCATAGCAGACACAAATAAAAAGCCAGATTAGATCAGGAAGTACTTCTCTCAAGTGCTTTGCCATACAAACAGGACTGCAGTGCTCCTAGAATCAACTTCAATCCATATGAGCCATTGCTGGATTCAACAAACCTTGTAGGATACAAGGTAACACAATGCAGAACTTGTTCCGTAGTTTCTGTGCCATGCTTTCCAGTTGATGCTTTAGGATCCCTATTTTCAAGGATTTAGCATCATCTGTAATAACACAGTCAGTCATTACTATAGAAAATACAAAGCTGACTTTCTTATATTTTATTTGCTTTGGTTTTGAAGGCCACCTGAATTCTGGACTGCTGGACTTCCTTCTGTTTGGCAGCTTAATTGCTGCTGTGGATCCTGTAGCTGTTCTGGCAGTATTTGAAGAAGTCCATGTCAATGAAGTTCTATTCATCATTGTTTTTGGAGAATCACTTCTGAATGATGCTGTAACTGTGGTAAGTAAATTATATATCCTGTAGTCACTCAAACTCTAAAGGGTTTCTTCTGGAGTGTATTTTCTTTCCCCTTAAATGAAATACTGTATCATCTCTGTGTGTTTACTCATGGGATAGTGTACTCATGGTGTTCTCCATCTTGTTTACAAATAATGTAGTGAAAAGGTTAAATGTTGGAGCATGAAAGCTATTTGGAGCTTGTAATTCACATAAAAATATACAGTCCTGGGCTGGATGAACATAAAAACATTTAAAAAGAAGTTTCAGGGGTGTATATTTTATTTGCCTTTGCTGTGCATATATGGCTTTCATGACTTACTGAAATTAGTTCTGGGGATTGTAAGTCTTTCTTTGCTGTTGGTTTTTAATGCAAATACTCTTTTCTGCATATTTCCATTACGGTCATAATTTATATGCATACCTCAGATATATTGACAGCAAGAGAAAGAATTAGTTGCAAAACTACTTATGTTTATTCCCTGCCTATTACTGATGTATTTATTTTGATTGAAAACCTTTTCTTTTCAGACATTTTTTTTTTTCAGAATGAAATATTTAATAGTTTTGAAGTTCAGTGTTAGTGGGCAGGGACCAGAAAGTCCTATGACACAAAGATGCTATGCAGCTGAGTTGCCATAGAGCTTCAATACACTTCTTGCATCATTTCCTATTGCTGCTCCTACATGTTCCCAAAGGAGAATAAAACATGTGTACAAGGCTGAGTCTTAATTTTTTCCAACCAAGGCAGCAAGGTACTGCAAAGTTACTGCCAGCATCTTGACTGTTCATTTGAAAATGCCATTTAGGGTCTCTAGAGAAACCTAATTGCCTTTAGATATCAGTCTTATTAGTACTTTTGGGGTATTATTGGAAACAAATATTAAAATAAGCCCTTGATTAACTCAATTATCAATATCACTAGAATTCAGAAGGAAGGAACATTTTTCTTACTGTGAAATCAATACAAGCATTCACTCTACAAAGAAAAATAAATAAGTGGTTGTTGAAGAAATTCCAGAGGGGAAGAGTAAGCATGGTCAAGAGTCAGAAATCCCAGTCTACGAGAAATTTCAAAACAACTGGTGTTCTTACCTTCAAAAAGGAAAGACTAGAAGATGGAAGAAAAGTGCTTGATGTAGCATTCTTTAGATGTAAATGAGTAAAAGACTACTGTTAAAGAACAGAGTAACCTGTATGCCATGACTAGAGTAAATATGATGGGAATTAAACATAACTGCAACAATTGAAGCTAAGAAAGCCATAGTAAAGTTCTCCTCCACCAGTGGAGCATTTAGGAATAGATTAGGACAGGCATGTGTCAAGAATGATGCTTTTTTTATTATTATTTTTTAAATTGTTTCTGCTTGCACCACTGCATTTTTTCCAATTTCAAACTTTAAAAATTTTGCAAAATCCTCTCCCTCCACACAGAATTTACCTCAGTCACACATAATTTCACAATTCATTATGTTGAGGTCAATAATGAGATTATTTGAATAGGCTTAATTCAGGAGCAAAGATTAAGTTGGTCTACTTTTCTTTTCAGGTGCTGTACAATGTGTTTGAATCTTTTGTTACAATAGGTGCAGAGAATGTGACGGGGATTGAATGTGTCAAAGGCATAGGTGAGTAGAATTGAATTCTGTATTTCATAATTCATGTATATATGCAGGCTTTTAAACAAAATACTCTTATTACACTATCAGTAACTGTTATTTTTCAACCCTTTCCCTTGCCACTCAAGAAAATTTTAAAAAGTTAACATTATGAAATATTTAGAAAACTTAAATTAGATTTGTTTTCTTCCAAGAACACTCAACAGATGTGGAATTCAGCTGTTAAGACCACCAAATTTGACAGCTAATGTATATATAATATATATATTCTTTGTATTTTATCACATGTCCTTAGTTTCAGCCTATGCTTTCCCTACATTCCAGGAAAGTTGGGATTTCATATGGGCTTTCTCACTCCTTTCACTGATTACCATCAAGTAAGGTTTGCTAGTGACTATCAAGAAAAGTTATTTACCCAAAAAATTAGTCTCTGTTTCCCATTCCAAGCATGAGATGATACATTATCTTTTCAATCAGTGTTTTAACAATGACTCTGACATATTTGATAATATACTTTTGGCAAAGCATTTGTTTGAAGAATGTGGGAAAAAAAAATCAAAGAAATGCAGTGGGTTTTGAATAAAGGTTAAAATGGTGAGGTTTAGCAGAAAGTAACCTTGTTTTTTCCACAGAATGCTGCATTCACATAGCAAGTGCTCAAAAGTATTTCACGTTATTGTATTTTAGAAATAAGTTTTGATGTGTCCTCCAAAATGTTCTCTGATATGCTGTCCATAAAACAAAACTAGTTCAAACCATTATATTTATACTGCTTAAGCTGTGTTTGGTTTTCTTTTTCAGTGTCATTTTTTGTCGTGAGCCTGGGTGGGACACTGGTTGGTATTTTCTTTGCATTCCTGCTATCATTGGTCAGTCGTTTCACCAAGCACGTGAGAATCATTGAACCTGGATTTGTGTTTATCATTTCATATCTGTCTTACCTGACAGCAGAGATGCTTTCTCTTTCCGCTATCCTTGCGTAAGTGTCTTTTTATTACTGTCTGTGAAAGGGCTGAGAAGGAAATATGTTTTTTAAAAACATTGAAAAGGAAAAGCTATGGCAGCTATAGAATATGCCACTCACAAATATTATGCTGAATATTACAGCTTATGATGAATATTGAAAAGGAATGCAAGTTTTCCAGTACCTGCTGTGCAGCATGAGAACTTCCTTTGTGAAATACAGACTTGACTCTTTCCTATCTGTGATTAATAATACTTCAATAACTAACAGTTGTCCATTTGTATAGACATCTTTTACTATAATTTGTAACTAAAACAATAATTTTCTAAGGGATCAAGTGAATGGCCATTATTTGCTGCTCTTACTGTCTTGACTCATCTGTTAGGTTTGCCTAAATTTTTCCTGATTTGACTCTGTGGTCTTTCTTCTTTTAGTATCCATTGATTCTTGGCATACCTTTTGTCTTAGTTTTGTTTGCCATGTTTGTAGATTCTACAGTGAGCATCTGAAAATCTTAATGTAAACTTCATTAATTTAAGATTATGCCTAATCTAAACAAGCTTTTAAACTTTGCATGTAAAACACTATGGCAATCTGAAAGGAATTAAGATCTGTTACAGTCTAATGAAATTCTGTCTTCAGACCTCTAGGGATAAATGTTTGAAATATGCATTTACCTAGATTAGACTTCACAATGGCTTCTGAGTGTATTTTTTCTTAGGAATTAGTGGTCAGTTTTTATCACTATATGATGGACAAATGTTATAGCAAATATTTTCTGAACAACTGTGGGTTTTTTTGTTTGTTTGTTTGGTTTGGTTTTGAGTGTGTTTTGGTATGTTTTTTTGTTTGTTTGTTTGTTTGTTTTTTCTAGGATAACTTTCTGTGGTATCTGCTGTCAGAAATATGTCAAGGCTAACATATCTGAACAATCTTCTACAACTGTCAGATATACCATGAAAATGATGGCCAGTGGAGCAGAAACTATAATCTTCATGTTCTTGGGAATTTCAGCTGTAAATCCAAATATCTGGACTTGGAATACAGCTTTTATTCTGCTGACTCTGGTCTTCATCTCAGTATATAGAGTTATTGGTAAGGGAATAGTCTACTGCATGTTCTTGCATTGTGTTATTGATGAAATTAAATATTATCTTGCCATTTGAATTTATGATTGATTTCGGGTTAGAAGGGTAGAACTCTACAGAAAACTTTGCCATATGCTGAAAATACAGTATAATTTCACTTTTGGTAGTTTGTGAAGATATGACTAGCCTAGTGGTTAACATGAATCACACAGTGTCTAACCTTTATTGACCCAACATAAAATATCAGAAAAATCTCCCATTGAAATGGACTTTGTTCTTTAACTTGCAGCCTAACAAAAGATGTGAGTCCAGTCAACCATTCCTTTTCTTCAGGTCTTTCAATGTGGTAATAAAGAGATTGTTTTAAGCCAATTTTATGGTTGACTTCAGGTTTGAGACACATGGTGATGTAAGACCATACATAATTACACTACAGGTTCTCTGGTTTAAGAAATAATTCTCAGGGACTGGCAAAAAACTGAGTAAATAAGATGGTGGCAGGTAGGGATTGCCTACTGTCAATTTACTGGGCTTATATAAGTTTGCAGACATTTCAAAATACCAACAATGAGTTGCCAAACTATTTAATCACTGTTTTGTGAAATAACGAAGGGGCTAATATCACAAAAAAGACACAGAATGAAGTACTCTGAGAGAGTAACACATACAGTGATTTGTTGTATGCACTTAAATATGGGAATAATTTAAATGGGTTTATTTGCTTGTTTGTCTTGAATTAAATTCAGTTGAAAGGTAACACAAGTATTTAGCTGGTAGTTTTTCTAGACTCTCTATTCTTAATTCTGTCTGGGTTGAGATTCCTGGGTTGAATAAGGAGCCTAGCCCAAAGTCCTCCTTTTTAAACAGTCTGTAACCATTGCCCATTTAGCCACCTCTCGGTAACCATTGATGTGCATGAGGTTTTTAAATAAGTTTTCAGTATCCTGACTTTGTCACATCTTGTATTCCTAGAATGAGGTATTAACAATCCTGTAATAAGTGTGATCAATAATTAGATAGTAACTATTCATCAAGAACAATATGCATCGATTACAGTAATTGAGCTTAGACACTGATAAATTACTGAAGACCAGATGATATTGGGCTTTACATAATTTCAGCTTTCATACCCTTGAAGGAGTCAGATCGGTGGAATAAATTAATTTTCAAGGTCCTCTCCACCACAAGACACTCTTCTTTTAGCACAAGTTCAAAGTGCTCTAAAAAGAAAAGTATCTCTTTTGCACTGGTTAACAGTGCTGGACTGCTGCAGTGGGACACACATTCTGTGCCACCTTCAGGAATGGTGAAGCTGTTTTCCTTCTGTATCATGGGATCTCTGGGAGACGTGTTTCTAGAGCTTTAAGTCTCCTACAGCAGGAATCATCTCACCTGCAGGCCTGAAGAAAGTGTTAGCATAATACATAAGCTTCCATAAGAAAATGACATAAATATAATTTTTGTGATTTGTAAAGACTACCACACTTACTCCCTAAATTAACAGTGTTTCAACCCATTCCTCTTTCTATTAAAATACCTGTGCATATCATTAACCATGATGCTAGAAATTCTATTCTTTCTCAGTTGTGAATTTCAAAGGTCTGCCCATAGCAGAATTTCACCTGTAGTGCCTATGCCAGAGGTCAGTACTCTCAGAAGAGCTGCTGGTTCACAGAAGCTTCATCTGATTACTCTGGCTAAACATAAAGGGAATGGTACCAAATGGGTCTGCTCTCCTTGGCAATGTAGCAATACAGAGGGAGAAGTAGATGGTGTAGAGAAATCGTTATGAAAGCAGACTGCTGGTAGCATTTCTGTTACAGATGGCTGGGATATTGACATTCATAAGGATGTTTCTAGACATGTTGGCATTTGTCTTTTATAGGTGTAGTTTTACAGACATGGATTCTTAACCACTACAGAATGGTCCCATTGGAGATAATAGACCAGGTGGTGATGTCATATGGTGGACTACGTGGAGCAGTTGCTTTTGCTCTGGTTGCACTTCTGGATGAGAATAAAGTGAAAGATAAACACTTGTTTGTCAGCACAACTATCATTGTTGTGTTTTTTACTGTTATTTTCCAGGTAAATCAAATTCTTAAGCACACCTTGCAAGGAGAAAGAGTCCCCTGAAAGTGCTGTATGCATAAAGCAGTACTCAGCTGAAGGTTGCATACTGTTTCACTGAACTGGAAGCATAATTGAATTTGTAATTTTAGTAACAAAGATCCTATTTTATGTTTTTGTATGGCACCACAAGGGACAAAACACAGTTTCGTCTGTGCTGAAAAATGTTCATTCTTATCAGTTTGCTATTAATAGTGTTCAAGTTAATATCTGATTAAAAATTCTTCACTTCATGTGAATAAACTATAGGGAAGAGTCCTTTTTATGGGCAAATACAGTCATTTAAGCTGATCTACCTGAGCCTAAGTCCTTGTTTTAAAATATAACGGTAAGCAGTGGGACAGGAAAGTACTTAACATCCAAATAAAATACCACTTTATGGATGAAAAAAAACCCCATTGATTTAACTGGAGATATGCCAGTATACACCTCCTTGGAACTTTTTTCTCCAATTTGTTATAGAAAGCTTAACTGTGGTCACAAACTCCTGATATGCATAAAAAAGGACAATATTCAATTGTATAGGAAACCCTTTAACACTTCCACTACCATATTTTCCTCATAGAAGATATATTCTTCCACTGTTTTTTGTCTATTCAAACCTTTATTAAAGGAGTTGAAAGTATTGTATTTTATCTTCTAAAGGGGACAGTGATCAACTGAGGAAGTATGAAAACCATATAATACAAAAATGCTCTATTTTTTTTTAACAAAACCTAAGAAATTTCTTCTGTATTTATTATCACGTTTCAATCCTTAGGGACTGACTATCAAGCCTTTGGTACAGTGGCTGAAAGTGAAGAAAACTGAACACAGAGAGCCAAAACTGAATGAGAAACTTCATGGCAGAGTAAGATATTTTTAAACAAAACTATTGGATCTTTTGGATGTTTACATGTTTACAGAGTGCCTTAGAGAAAAAAAAAATAGAGAATCAAATTTCAAGTGCAAAATCCTTCAGACATTTCATAATTCATCTGTAGGCTGTAATTTGTCTTTGGGTTAAGTCCAGTGAAGGGACACTCAAATGAAAGTTCTGGTCTTCCATTTGAAAATTCAATAGAGCTGACAATACTGGGAAAAGAGCACAGCTGGAATATGCTTCTTTCTCTTCATCTAAATGAGGAGGACTTTTGATTGGAGACTACTAGGGCAAAGCATGTCAAAGTTTATTTTTCCTTCTTAAATATTGTTTATTTATGGAAAAGATATGGAAGCAGGCTTTGTAGCTTGCATAGAAAGGTAGCTACATATAAAGGTAGTCTGCTACCCAGTGCAGATGTTAATTATATACTGAAATTCCAGATAAATGGTTATAGTTCAATATAAATGCAGTGTGTGCACCTGAATTTCTTTAAACTTTTAAAGATTTTGAAACACAATGTCTTCCAATTCACTTTCACACAACATTATAAAGTTGTTATTTGATAAAAGAAAACAGACATTTTCAATACAAATATAGGTTAGAGGACGGAAGACTTTAAGACATCTTTAATGGTCTTCTTTAATTCATAAACTTTTCAGATTTACAGAGCTATCCTGCATTAAGTATTTTAAGACATTTTTCTATGAGTTTATAATCTTGTCTGTTTTCACAATAGAAGATAACTGAAGTGAATTAACAATTTCATAATGGACAGGATTTGTTTCTGAGGAACTTCTTGCAGACCACTGAATAAATATATAATGCTTTCATTATCCATCAATTCAAATTTCAATTTCTGTTCAAATATTTTACTATTTGAAAATCAGGATTCTTTCCCCCAGGTGAAGAAATACAGTCTGTCTACATTTATGGGATATACCTTTGCATGTCAGTTAGTAGTGCAGGATTGCAGCAATGTTAATCCTAACACTTTGTAAAGTTGTATGTACTGATTAACCACTTCCTAGAAAATTCTAGCAAGATATAGACTGAGGAGGCATAGTGCTCCATGAACTGTATAAACTGCAGCCTTCAGAGAGTAGAAGCACTATTTTCAGAGTAGGAGGGAGACAATTTATTTATAATATCATTTTCTCACTTCCATGTCAGATATTTACTGAGGTAGTAATTAATATTATATTAATAAATAATCCATATCATCCATATTGTTCGAAACCTAGTATGCTGTATACTCTGCAGTAATCATTCCAATGTTCAGAGTGAAATGTTATTACCATATACAGAAAGAGACCAAATTCCACCCTGAGTTGCCTTGTTTTGAATCAAGAGTTGTAAACCTAGCATTTTCTATCATACATCTAATACATCAAGTATGGGATTTTGCCTGAGAATGGCACCTTCTTCTATTCTGAGAGAAGTATGGATTCCTGAAAATCTGAAAAAAAACAGGAGGGAAATTATTCAACTGATTTAATCACCAGCATTAATCTTGACTAATGTACTTCGAATTGTAGAAATGGACATGGTAAAATGAATTGATAAAGAGTCTTAAAAATGAGTGCTAAAATGTGGGCTTGCTGAGACTATGATAATTTAATAATAGTGAATTTCTAAAGAAATGATAGAAAGCTCAGGAACTTTAAATAGAAGCATATTGTAGTTAGGATTTCTGTAAATGAGGAAAAATATTTGTTTAGCAGCAATAAAATCATTCTGCATAGTCACCTGGTCTAACCTGATGTAAATTGAGCTACTTTTTAATTATGTATTTTATTTCTGTAAAGATATTCATTCCACTTTCACTTTCTTAGGCCTTTGATCATATTCTTTCTGCTATAGAAGATATTTCTGGACAAATAGGACATAATTATCTGAGAGACAAGTAAGTAGTAACTAGCTTGGAATAATGAAATACTGCTAGGAAATTTTGCCTGTAAATTATTACTTTTAAGAATTAACCATTTGCACAAGATTTAATCTAAAAAGTTAATGTTGTTCCTTTTCTGTAGTACTCCATTTCATGAACATTATTTGTGTGGAGACACTAAAAAACCTCAACTACAGCTATGCTAGTTTATCTTATTTCTACAAGGGATGTGTTCAACACCCTTGAAAGTTATGGCAGGGGATTATTTGAAACTACTCAGATAGTTTAAACTTATTAGTATGAAACGAATAATCAAAATTATGGATAATTTCCATTGCTCTCTGTTTATATTTGATTCATCTTGAGAGAAGCAAAATTACTCAGCTGAAAGATACAGACACCATTTCCTTTAAGGTGCACGTGAAGAGGTTTTTTTTTAAAAAAAATGGCATTTAATCTGGACATCTTTAAGAGTGCTATATAAGGTCAGGTAGTTCTCTCCCTGGAGTTAGGTCACTTCGCAGGTGAAGTCACAGCTCTGTTCTGCTACTGTCCTACTGACTCAACATGTCAATTCCAATTCAAAAGCCACGTGGTTGGGTTATCTTTCTACAGAGCACTCCCCTAACCCTTGCTGAGAATCTGAGTATATTAGGTTTATCATTATGCTCATGTAATTATACAACTCCTAGGCTGGAGCTACATTGCGTCTGAGATCAAGCAGACTTGCTCATCTGTCTGTGCCCAGTTACAGGGACAGTCTCCTTCCCTTCTTTTTTTTTTTTTTTTTTTTTGTTCATTTATGTAGTGAAGAATTTTTATGAGGCATCCCAAATAGAACATTCTCCTTTTTTTTTTTGTCTAATTTTTTAGTTTACCTCTGGGAATTAATTTCTTCAGGCTATAATACAGGGGAATACATTCCCAGTTTTGAAGTACTGTCTTGAAGATGGAGCTAAATATTTTTAAATTGGCAGATTAGAGTTTGACTTCTTAGATGTCAGAAAGTAATCTCCCTAAGTAACAAAAGAAGGAATAGCTTAACATAGATTCATGGTTGAGTGTGTGGTTTGGTGACTAACGTATTTTGAATGAGGCCACATTAAGAGACATAGTTACCAATTCTGTGAATAATGTTTCACAAAAAGGTTTCAACAATTTGAGTAAAAAATCATGAACTCTAAATAGCCATTGGTCAAGACGGATAGACTCACACCCTTTAGAGAAAATCTTCAGGAATGTAGATGAAAGTAAAGCAGCATTTTTCTTCTGGAGACTAAATATGAAATGGCAGATATTCTACTATCAGACAAGCCTGGAAATGTAAATCATAGAAAATACACACTACTTCTATCCCCCAGTGTACATCAGTTGCCTTATTCATGCCATGAACAAGGCCCTCTAAGTAGTTTCAGAAGGGCACTGATTTTCTGAATTAATTTTCTAGGATGGCTGTCCTAGAGGAAAAAGAAAAAAATCTGAGGAAAAGCAGATTTCCTTCCAAAGGAGGAAAAAATTAAACTTTTAGAATGAAGCTATTAAGTATAACTGCATAATCAGAAGTTGAAAAATAAGGTAGCATGATCTTCCAGTGTATAAAATGTCACTGTGACTCTGAAATGGGATACTGTAATCATAGCACTCTTGCTGTTGTACTGGTGTTTGGTAAGTGTATGTCTCAATGTTTTGAGACAGCTGTAACACTCTAGTGGGCTTTTTCTTAACTTTCTTTAAAGGCTAATTGAAAAACTTCAAAACATAAATCCCTTACATTGCTATGTTCACCATTTTAAAAAATTGCTTAGCTCACAGAAATATAATTTATACTAAACTAAAAATGCTATGAAACTAAAATTGCTTGTTGCCATTAACACAGTTTGTTTAAATTATCAGGTGGTCCAATTTTGATAGGAAATTCCTCAGTAAAGTACTGATGAGAAGGTCTGCTCAAAAATCAAGAGACCAGATCCTTAATGTTTTCCATGAACTCAACTTGAAGGATGCAATTAGCTATGTGGCTGAGGTACTTATGAACACTTGATATATTGTAGCATCATTTCGGTTTGAGCTTAAATTTACAATATAACCTAAAGTTGATGTATTGCAGGAGAAAGGAAATCAATTTTAATTTCTGTTCTGCTTTTTTGTTTTTCCTAAATGTATTTTGAGTCTCAGTATCACCTGTTTGAGTGGCTGTAGTTCTCAATATTATACCTGATCCCAAAGTATGAATATATTGTACTTATGTCAGTGTACTTTTCTGTTGGTTTTTACTGAATAACTTCTGTTTTACATTCGTTACATGGAAAAAATACTGAAATTCCAAAGAGATCAGGCAAACTACTGTCTTCTTAAATGTGTCAACAGAGTGTGTTCTGCTCCTGCAGAACAGAGTGATGTGATCTCAAATCTGATTTGAAGAAACTCACTTCCAAACAGTGTGAATACATGACCAAAGTAGTGCATTACTATACTCTCATTCTGACAGATCACAGTAGAACAATGGGATGAGTACCTTTAATTCAATGGAATCATAACACCCACAGTTCAAAAATTAGGATTAAAGTGAATACTACAAATATCAAAGACAATCAGAGAACTATGAAGTTAGTGGAACTTAAGAATTGAAACAGGACATTTTTAAAGTTACAGAATGGAAGAAAGTTACTTTTCTTCTGCAGGAGTACCATTCCTAGACTGGAGCCATGTTAACAGGTTGTGGAAGAATTCCTAATCATTTCCAGTATGAAACTGGCCACATTAGTTCAAATCATCTCAAATTTACTATATTCACATAGTATAGAAAATAGTTGTAAATGCAATATTTTAAACAGTGCTCTTTGAAGAGATTATCTATGCCTGTAATCTCCAGATGGACTCATTTTCACAGATAGGTCATATACCAGTTAATTTCTTTAATTAAAATAAACACTATTACTAAAACTGCTACTACTACTACTAAAATTTTTTTTTTTTTTTGAAAATGAGCTATAGCTACACAGGCTTCTTTTTCAATGAAACATGGAATTTCAAAGCTTAAATT